>JBBPTX010000062.1:0-93610 GCA_038094595.1 Pulveroboletus aff. annulatus
TTGAACGTGTCATCAAAACCCGGCGTGTCCACCAGGACCACGAATCGCTCGCTCTCCTCGTCCCAGAACCTGACAGCAGCAACTTCACTCGTAAATGACTTCAATGCATGGCCTACACCACTGCTTTGATGACCGGTTGCGCGGTGTATGAACTAGGAATATATGAGTAAGCAAACAGGCTTGACGACTTATTGTTGGTCTTACCGTGCTCTTTCCAGATCCTGTTGGACCCATAACACTACAGGAAATTTAGTACGATATCTGGTATCGATGATTTCGTCACGCACGCTATCACAATATCGTCGCTGTTCAGCTCATGTATGCCCACTTTTTCTGTCACCGACGATCTTCTAATTCTCTAATGTCGTGCATAAGCCACATCATTTTTAGAACAGAATCTACCAACTTTCAGCATGTTGAAACCCTTGAATCAAGAGTGAATTGATTATCACCAGATGATGGACTGCCTGTTTGTCTGCAATGGCTCACGAAGAAACGGATGGAGAGATGACTTTGGAAGAATGGATTGACAGGTGGGCGTACTAGTATAACCATTGTGATGTTCTCCTCGTAGACAACACCAGAAGGCCTGGGTGCGTTAATATCACGTGATCATATGAAAACACGCGGCAACATTGAGGCCTACACCGTGACGGTAGGCCTCAGGTTCAAGGTTTGAGCAAGCTGGACCCTCGGCAACAAGCAATTCATGATCTGTATCTAACCTGGTTCCCAGCGTATCGCAGCCGCTGTGCAACAATGATTTATGAAGTGGGCCTACCCATACTTTTAAATTGACTCGTACCGGTCACGATGCCTTCATGTTCTAGGAAAGTAGCCTGTGGGCACGTTGCCCGTGCATGTGCTCTATGCGCTCCACATAATTTGCATAGTCTGGCAGCCGCGTTCCATAGATTGGCTTTCCCTTGTTTACGGTGAACCCTTGATCTGCTGTGGGTGGCGCTGCCATCGGAGGGGTTGGTGCTACACGATGGGACTTCAATTGAGGTGATTACGACTCTCCCGCTACATCCCACTCTTCAAATTCACATTACTCAGGCATACTTCCACATAATCATCACCCAACAACACCATGCCATTGATACGCCTGCTCAAGCGTATATTCCAACATGATCTGAATGGTGATGATCTAGTGGTATTGTGTGTTTCTGGAGGCTACCAGGTATAATCAGCACTGACTTACGCCCGACTATGTCATCCAGCGTGGTGGGCCCTTCTGGAGGCGGAAAAAGCTGGGTATGCTCCTCCCTCTTTGCGTTTAGTTCGCCTTTAACGCACCTCAAGTTTATACAGGCAGCGACTTCGTGCAGTGGTCTCGTCAGTGTCAGCCACAAGCTTAAACCATGCACAGAAGATGTAGTGGCAGTCAGATGTGATCTCACTGATCAAGCCAAGAAGGCTCTAAATTTGTATTCCGGGTCGACGCAAAAGAGCATTGTATTCGTGGACATGCCTTCCTTTCACACCGGCCTCGAGAATGGTGCAGAAACAAAGGTGACCAAATGGCTGAAGAATTTGAAGTAAGTTTCCCCGGCTATTGAACATGACGAAAATCTGACAGTCGTGTTTAGATACGCGTCTACTCTTGTCGGAACCGTCTACATGGATAGGGTTGAAACCGACCATGGTAGACAACGCATTGGAATCCAGCATCACTTGAATACGTTCGCCCGTACCTTTCCGCAGGATGTCAAAGATCCTCCCGATCGATTGCTTGCTGTACTCAGCTACGAGAGTAATCTATGCCAAAGCAAGATCGACTCTCACATGAAGGAGTTTGGAACGCAGGTAACGGCGCTGCATGCGAGCATAATGAAGGGGGCAAAGCATAAGTTGACATGGCGTGCCACTCTTCATCAAGAACTTTTTCGAAAGGACCCCAACGACCCTACGCTTGTCAGTAACATGGCTTGGAATGTCATACAAGAACTTTTGTCCGCAATATGACCTATAGTGCTGTTATACTGCCGGTGGGGACATGGGTTACTGGACCGCATTCAAGTTGTCTCCGTTTTGTTATCATGTACTTGGAGTTCACGTTTGCTTAGTAGTTATTTTGAGCAGGAGTTTCGACAGATACCTTAAATTTGCTCCATCTCGTAATAATAGTAGCACGCCTGTCCATTCTCGAATCATTCGCGCTTCAAACTATTGGTTCTGAACAAGGTTTTGACAACAGTCTTTTCATCAGTCCTTATCAGTTTTATAAACTAGTTCTGTTAACATTGGCTAAGTTGTCCATTTACAACTGTTTCGCCGGAAGGACTTCAGTGAATGAACTATCAGGATAGGAGCAATAAGTCGACATGAAAATTTCGGACATTAACTTGAATGCCCAGTGCCAGTGAAGGATCATACTAAGTACATATGTAAGGAAATACATGGAAATGATCTATTAGAAATCCACAGCGCAAGAAACCCTCCGGTAGCGCTGCTGCTGATAGAAAACAAGCCGTAAACGATCAAGGCCAAGCGCGCGAAGACATTAACAACGGCTCACCTTCAATCTTGTCTCCAGGCAAGCTTGAAACGCTTCCGCCACGACAACTTCAGCTCCTGCATTTGACGAAAATTTTCGTCTATCTGTGCCCGTAGGTCGTCATACTCTCCCTGAAGTTCTTTCAGTATAACTGCATCCGTGGCGGCCTTCTTCTCCTTGCTTATCCTCTGTAGAAGGTACGTTCGTTTCTCAACTAGCTGCTCCAGATCAGAATATAATTGTTGCCCAGCAGCCGTCTCTTTGAGCTCTTTGTTGAACTTGGCCATTTCTTCTTGAATTAACAACACCTTGAGAGGGCTCTCCCGAGCAATGATTTGTTGAATAAGCTGCTTCGGAGATTCATTGTCTTTCCCGGAGCGAGCCACCTGAGCTCCGTGGTTGATCATTCTTTTCCAGTATTCCTTCTTGAGTTTATCCAACCTCTCCTCACCGACTTTTGGATCAACGTCATCCCACATTGTCGTTGCGAGGTACACCCTGTCTAGAGCCTTTGAGCCGCACAGCTTCCGGAACATTGTGACGTGCTCCCGATGCGTGCCCGCCATCCGATCGTCCGTTATTCGATGGAGATACAAAATGCCAGATAGAAATGTCTGTTTGCTGTAACTGTGGGGGCGGGGACAGACCATTAGTGGGAAATGCAAGATGGGAACCATGACGTTCACCTTGAGACAAGCCACTTGGAGACCATGTCCAGAACATCCATTTCAGATTTGAACGTGTCACCGAATCCTGGCGTGTCCACTAGGACCACAAACTGCCCACTTGCCTGGTCCCGGAATCTCATTGGAAGGACCCCCAGCCCAGTTACACTGCGTATGAACTAAGGTATATAAATAAGCGAACGAACTCGAGTGGCTGCCACTTGTCTCACCCTGCTATTTCTGGAGCCCGATTGACTCATAACGCTTGGAAGTACCGGGTTAGGCTTATTTCCATTGAGATTTATTGCACGCACATTATTATGATATCGTCTGCGCGCGAGGCCTTTGTACCCAGAGTTTTCGTTGTTATCCCAGTCGCCGAGTTCGTTTGAGTAGGCTCTTTGTCTACCTGGAGATGGCGAGCTTCGGTAGATATCTTCTGTGTCTGCATTCCTCCCTGGGCGGGATCAATCTTCTCGTGGTCAATCTGTCAAAGAAAGTTGGATTCGGATACATCAAGGAGAGGGGGAAAGTTACTATTTTCTGGATAATACTCTTGCCAGCATCGTCATCATACCTGAGGGGGGCCAGCTGAGCCCCTCGGTCGATCATTGACTGCCAGTATTCTTTCTTGAGCTGATCCGGCGTCTCCTCGCCGCTCGGAACAGCCTCATCCCGCATATTCGTCATGAGGTATACTTCGTCCAGAGCGTCTTTTCCACACAGAATTTTGAAATCGTTGTCCTTCGGTGGTGAACCAGCCATCGAACTGTCTGTCATCGGTTGGAGATACAGAATCCCCGAGACAGATTTCTCTTTGCTATAACTGTAGAAACGAGATCGGATTCAGGCATAAGAAACGCAAGCTAGATCATCATGTATATTTACCTTGAGCCGAGCCAATCAGAAACCGAGTTTAGGGCATCTAGACCGGACTTCGGCGTGTCACCGATGCTTGGAGCATCCACCAGGACTACATGTCGCTCACTCTCTGGGTCCCAGAATCTCGTGTGAAGGACCAGTCCAGTTGCGCGGCGTATGAACTAACGATGTGGATAAGTCGATGAGCTTTACTCCTCGTCGTTTGTCTCACCACACTCTTTCCGGAGCCCGATGGACCCACGACACTTGGGAATATCCGGTCAGGCTTATCATCATCGAAACTTATGACACCCACGCAATTATAATATCGTCTGCACCGTAGCCCTCCTCAGCCATCTCCGATCCTGTAGCCGTCCCAGTGGGTTCTATGTTTTGACTGACTTCGGCGGGTGTTTGAATCGACATCTCTCCCGTGGTGAAATGAGTTCCCTCTGACTTCTCGCAGTCAAACTGCCGAAAAGAGTTAAACAGAGGTGTGCCAACACGGGTAAAAACGCTACTGTTTGCCCTGCAAGCCTTTTTGCATCGCCATAGTGATCTGACCTCTTCTCGTCGGGCTGGCTACCCGGATCAGCACCTGCCATTTGTTCCCCTGTGTTCCTTGCGGGGCCAGTTCGGCCCATGACACTTGGGGGCATCAAGTCAGGCCTATCACCTCCGAGACATAACCCACGTACTTGTCTGCGTCCAAATCGTTTGTGCTCGGAAGCTCTAGTACTGACTTTGTCCGAGCAAGCTCTTCGTTTTCCATGGGTTGTTCCTCTGCATCCAGAGCGGGCGGGTGACTGGCTGTGAGCTGAGAAACTATATCATTTCCATTTGGCTTCTCGTGGTGAATCTGTTGGGAGGAGTTAGGGTTATAAGCTGAAAAGAATAGGATCGTTACTATGTCTCGAATAAGTCTTTTGGCAGAGTCATCGTCGCTCCTGCAGCAAGCTATCTGAGCACCCTGCTCGATCATTGTTTTCCAATACTCCGTCCTGAGCTGTTCCAACCTCTTCTTTCCAACCTCCGGCTCGACCTCATCCCACATTGTCGTGGTGAGATATACGCTATCAAGAGCATCCTTTCCGCATAACTTTCGGAATACTCTGAGATTCTTCAGCGGCGTACCCGCCATCCGGTTATCCGTTATCCGGTGGAGGTACAAAATCCCAGAGAGAAGCTTGTTGTTATTGTAACTATGTATGAGAATAAACTGGTGAAACAATGCACAAGCCAGTAAACGTGATGCATTACCTTGAAACGAGCCAATTAGAAACCATATCCAAAATGTAGAGATCGGATTGGAACGTGTCATCAAAACCCGGAGTGTCCACCAAGACAACATGTCGCCCATTGATTTTGTCCCCGAGTCTGATCGTAGTAACCCGGTCCGTAAACGATTTTAATGTATGACCAATTCCGCTATCGTTACGTCCACTGGCAGAGGATATGAACTGGAATGAGAATGAGTGAAAAAGTCTCACGAATGATATTTATCTCACCGTGCTCTTGCCAGAGCCCGTTGGGCCCATGACGCTTTGCAATATCAAGTTAAGTGTATGGTCGTCAAGAATTCAATGGCATCGCGTACGCAATCACAATATCATCTGGTCTCAATTCTGTTGTGTCCACCGGCCGGAAGTGTCTCTCCTTTGTTTCAATAGGTGGTTGAAGCGTCTGTGTTCCATCGTAGCCGGTCTCATCCGACTTTGAACGCTTACTGAAGAGATCCGCGAGTCGGCCCCAAGGGCTCATTGAGTCTGTTCCTTAGTGTCAAATTACTGCCAGGTATTATGGAGCGACGCGGTTGCGCGGCAGGGAAGGAGAACGGGATTGAGGGAAATGTGGTGTGAAACACTCACCACACAGCTCACTCACTGAATACCTTAAGGACTGACTGCGGCAGCGTGCCCCACAACACCGGAGGAAGGCGCCGGGAATTGGGATGATGCTGGTATGGCTCATCGACAGATCTCGATAGAAGCCATATCCAGGAAGTAGCGTGGCAAGTTGTAGGATAGACATGAGGTAGCCACGAGCAAACATAGCCCACTGATCGCCATGCAAGTGGTCTTCCCATATGACTTAGAACGGCCGCTTCGAGTATGATTAGAATACGTTGTGCATTACATTTAAGGGAGCGTTTACTTGCAGCGAATGTTTTGTGTCTTGGTGCCCGCCACTGGCCAGTCTGGGAAGTTAGTAATGTTGTGACGTCGGGATTTGAAAATATCTTGCCTCGATACTCCGAAGCTAGAAGAACCGTGACTCGGACATGCATGCATCATGTGCCAGCGCTGGCAGGTATGCAGACCGTACTAACAGGGAAGCTCCGTCGGAAACGTGCGCCGGGTGTGCCAATTCTGCCAGTGGATTTCATTTTTGTCGGATGCGAATGTGGCTGTGGACGTCCGCATACTATCGAAGATACCCCTTCTGAGCCTTGAGGCCTTGAGGTGCTGTTTACGTGTAGTTTTGGCTGTTACTACAAACCAACGAACGACGGGACAACGATTCCACAATCTACACCTCGGCCCTTCGTTGCAATTTCGGCCCGTTTGTGGCTGGAGTCACTAAGAACCGCATACTTTCGAAGTTTCGAAGGTCGCTCAAATGATATACTGACTAGATAAGAGATCCCAAGTCACGGGCAGAAAAAGAGTATGTATGTACAACATTAATATTCTTGTTCTCGTTAGTTCGTGTGCGCAGTGGCTTTGGACATAAGCACCCGATCTCTTTTAAGTGGGGCAAAGCCTTAGATAAACTTTACACGGGACGCACACACAGTTGGATGCGAACTTCGAGAGGAAGTACTAGTACGAAGTGCTCTTTGGGTCGAAGAACAAGATCGTGTAGAAGCCACAAGTGATGAGGGTCAAGTCCTCAAGACAATAGCCACGACTCACTCTCAATCTCGTCTCCGTACAAGGAAACGCTTCAACCATGACACCTTCAGCTCCTGCATTTGACGCAACTTGTCGTCTATCTGCTCCCGTAGGTCATCATACTCTGCCTGAAGTTCGTTCAATATGCCTGGGTCTGTGGCTACCTTCTTCTCCTTGTTTATCCTTCGCAGAAGGTCCGTTTGCTTCTCGACTAGTTTCTCCAGATGAGAATACAATTGCTGTCCAGCAGCCGTTTCTTTGAGCTCCTTCTTCAGCTCGACCATTTCCTCCTGAATTAGCAACCCCTTGAGAGGAGTCTCCTGCGCAACGATTCGCTGGATAAGCTGCCTCGGGGTGGTGTCGTGGCGAACATCACAGCGAGCGGTCTGAGCTCCGTGGTCGATCATTGTTTTCCAGTCCTTTGTCTTGAGCTGGTCAAATTTCTTCTCACCAGCATCGCCATCGGCTTCATCCCACATCGTTGCTATGAGGTATACTTTGTCCAAACCACCTTTTCCGCACAGCTTTCGGAAAGCACGCGGGCTTTCTAGTAGAGTACTTTCCAACGGGCTGTTCGTCATCGGTTGCAGATATAGAATCCCAGAGACAACCTTTCTTTTTCCGTAACTGTGGGAACGAGAACAGGCTCGTAAGAAACGCGAACACTCAACACTTGAAATTACCTTGTGGCAAGCCAATCAGAGATCATGCTTAAGATATCAAGATCGGATTTCGACTTGTCACCGAAGCCTGGGGTATCCACCAGGACGATAAATCGCCCACTTTCCTCGTTCAAAAATCTTATCGGAAGAACCCCACTGGTTTGCGATGCCAGCATATGGTCCGTACTATTCTCTGGTCCGGCCACGCTGCGTATGAACTAAAGGGCCATATGAGTAAGCAAACTTTACTGCTTGTTGTTCATCTCACCATGCTCCTTTCGGAGTCTGTTGGACTCATGACGCTTGAAAATATTAAGTCAACATGGTCACCAGCAAAATAATCCACGTACACAATTACGATATCTTCTTCTTCCAGGTCGTTCGCGTTAAGAGTTCTATCAACGACCACAGGGGCTGGATCTGCCTGAACAAGTTGTTCGTCCATTTGTGGACGTCGGCCCATACCTAGCGGGTCACTGGGTTCGATGGATGATGGCAGCGTTGCTCTGGGGACAAGGGCGGCATCATTTCTCCTTGACTTCTCGTGATCAATCTGTTGAGAGTGGTTAGAATTGGAGCATCCTGACGAGAAGAAATGTTACTATTTGTCGAATCAGCCTCGAGGCGTCATCGCCACTCGTGCAGGGAACTATCTGAGCTCCCGCAATGATCATTGTCTTCCAATCTCCCGCCCCAAACTGGTCCAGCCTCTCTCTCCTAACACCTGGCTCGATTTTATTACTCTTTGTTTTTGAGACGCGAATGTTGTCCAGGACGTCATCGTCATGAGTAACCGTGCCCATCGCTGGATCATCCGCTCCCGATTGGAGATACAAAACCCCCGAGAAAAGCTTTGTTTTGTTGTGTCTGTTTGAACCAGAATCAGCCTGGAAGTGAAACGCGAACTGATCATCATTTATTACCTTGAAGCGAGCCAACCAGATGTCGCTTTCCAGATATCAGGATCATCGAAGCCTGGTATGTCTGCCAGGACTATAAAACGCCCACTCTCTTGGTCCCAGAACCTGATCGAAAGCACTCCGCTGGTATTCGATTCTGACATCTGGTCTGGGCTGTCCAGTCCGGTTACGCGGCGTATCAACTAAGAATATATGTGAGCGAAGAAGTTTTGTAGTTTGTGGTTTGCCTCACCGCACTCTTTCCGGGGCCCAACAGACCCAAGACACTTGGGTATATCACGTCAAATTTATTCGATACCATCGAATTTTGTCTCACGTACGCTATGATGATATCATCTGCTCCAGTACCTTCCGTTCCCAGAGAATTTTCCATTACCTCAGCTGCTGGAGCATTCTCACCGAGTTGCTTGCGGGGTTGTCGCTCTGCAACTTGTGAATGACCAGGGTCGACGGGTGGTTGAAGTGTGGACATTCTTCTCTGGGCACCATCATTTCTCTTTGACTGCTCGGTGTAAATCTGTTGGGAAGGGTAAGTCGGAGATACATAGACTGGAACAGCAACATTACTATTTGTCGAACAAGCCTCTTGGCGGAGACATCGTTATGCCAACAAGCTATGTGAGGTACTTGATTGGTCATTGATTGCCAGTAACCCTTGAGCTCATCCAACTTCGTCTCGCCGACTACTGGATCATCATTCTCCCGCATTGTCGTCGTGATGTATACTTTGTCCGCAGCGTCTTTTCCGCACAGTTTTTGGAATGCGT
Source organism: Pulveroboletus aff. annulatus (assembly GCA_038094595.1). Taxonomy (NCBI): domain Eukaryota; kingdom Fungi; phylum Basidiomycota; class Agaricomycetes; order Boletales; family Boletaceae; genus Pulveroboletus; species Pulveroboletus aff. annulatus. The sequence continues at coordinate 9,270 of JBBPTX010000062.1, forward strand.
CGAGGTTCTCCAGCGATGTACTCGTCGGCGGTTTGTCTGTCGCCGGATGGAGATACAGAATCCCGGAAACCAGTTTCTCACCATCGTAGCTATGGGTGAAAAGAGATTGGAGGTGAAAAACGATATCCGAATGGTCAAACATCTTGCATTACCTTGAGGCAAGCCATTCTGAAATCATGTTCAGAATATCATGATGAGACCCATGCGTGTCGTCGAAGCCTGGTGTATCCAATAGGACTATGTGGCGCTTGCTTGCTTGGTCCCAGAATCTGACGGCGTCAAGCCCGCTTGTAACCGTTTCCGATCTACAGCCTACACCATGCTGGTGTCCCGTTACTTTGTGTACGAACTGAGTGTCTACGTGAGTAAACGAACTTCGCTGCTTGTTGTTTGTCTTACCGTACTCTTTCCGGAGCCCAATGGACCCATAACGCTTCACAATATTAAGTCACGCTTATCGCCATCAAGATCTGGCCTACGTACGCTATTATGATGTCGTCTGCCTCCGAGCTCATCATGCCCGGGGATTGCTCCGAATCCTCGGGTACCCGTGAAGCCATCGGAGAAACCTCCCTGTCAGTTCTTGGCCGATTTTCTGGAACTGGCGTATGCGGACGGCTGGCTGCGGCGAGGGGCTTCGGTATCGACATTTTTCTTTGAGAGACATCATTTCTCATTGACATCTCCTGGTAGACCTGAAGAAAACGTCAGATATGGACACACTGATAAGGTATAGACGTTACTATTCGTCGAATGAGCTCCTCGGCCGAGCCATCGCTATACTTGCAGCGGGCTATCCGAGCTCCCTGATCAATCATCGTCTTCCAATAATCTCTTCTAAGCTCTTCCAACCTCTTCCTGCCAACTTCCTCGCCAACTTCATCCCACATTGTCGTGGTGAGATAAACCTTGTCCAGAGCATCTTTTCCACACAGCCTGCGAAATACTCGGAGATTCCTCAGAGGAGTGCCTGCCATGCGGTTGTCTGTAATCCGATGGAGATACAGAATCCCAGAGAGTAGTTTTTTGTTGCCGTAACTGTGTACGAGAACCGAGACAGTCAGAGCCACAAGGTGAACCTGAGCATCCTGCGTTACCTTAAGGCGAGCCAACGAGAGATCATATCCAGGATATCAAGATCAGACTTGTTCGTGTCATCGAAGCCTGGTGTATCCACCAAGACTACAAATCGCCCACTTTTTTGGTCCCAGAATCTGACGGCTGAAACTTGACTTGTATGCGACTTCAACCCATGACCTACACCAAGATTTTCGCGCCCAGTTATGCGACGTACGAACTAGCAAGTGCAAATATGAGCAAAGAAACTTTGCTCGCTAATTTACTCACTGTGCTTTTTCCAGACCCTGTTGGCCCCATAACCCTTGAGAACATTGCGTTATACATTTCACCGCGGAAAATTTCACCACTTACGCTATCACAATATCATTTGGCCCCAGATTATTCGGTCCCACTTCTTCCGATGCCCTTGGACTTCCGCTTTCGCGGGGGTATTCATTGTCTGTTTGATGTCGTGTCGCTGCATTGTTCACGTCGTTTTTCTTTGACTTTCTCCCGGTGAGAACCTATACGTCGGAGGAAATGAACTGTCAGCGGCTGACGAGAACAGAAATATTCACGAACTTTCCACATTTTCCTTGATCCTTCGTCAATGCTTGGTGCTAACAGACGTGCTGAAGAGTACGTCGATTCTCTAACGATGAATTATCTCGTTTATCCAAGGGCAACGGAACGACAGATTGACAGTGATCTACCAGTGAGTGTGTCGTGGTTACAGGGTAAGCCGATAGAGAATTGGGGAAACTAGAATAGTGATCAGGCAGGCAAGCATGAGGAACATCGTTAACACTACCTTCAGGTATTCTTGATGCCAATGATCCTGCTTAATCCGCGGGTGGCTAACAGAGGGAATCCAGAATCAATTCCAAGGAAGGAAGAAAATGAAGACAAATGTGGAGACTTTGAATTTACTACAACTTTGGCGTGTTTGTCCTCACGACTTTAAGGAAGTCACGGTCCGGAGATTGGAATGATGCTGTGGATAGGCGAAGGATCTCGGCGAAAGCCATATCAGAGCAGCATGGCAAGTTGCAGGGTACTAGTAGCCGCATGAGGCAGCCTCAAGTGATTCATAACCCGTCACCAACACAGCTAGTCTTCCCGTGATGTGACTGGAGCCGCCGTCATTAAAGTTTCAAGTTGACGCGAAAGGCATCGTGTCTCTGCTTCGAAAAAATTGAAGTGCGTCTATTTGCAGCAGAGTCGCTCATGGGACATCCATAGTGATGGAGGACGGTATTTCAAAAGTTGAAAATCCAATGGACACGCACGGCGTGGTACTAGGCCACGACTACTGAGCCCGGAACAGGGAATGGTGTGAATGCATCAGCGGCCCTAAGACGTTGACGGGAATATCATATCACCGTGGGTAGCACTAACACAGCCGCCGGGAATTCCAGAAACGCACCCGAATTCATTAGTATTGCCAGTTTTAGACTCGGCAGACCCTTTGATAAAGATCAAGCATTGGCCCATCTGCCGCGTGATATTAAACCGACTTACCTGGTGCCTCACCGTGACGACTACAGGGGTTTCTTCGTCCGCCAAGTAACTCTATAGCATACACTTAAAGTCCACCACCGAATACGGGCACTCCCCCGGTCTACCCCCGTAGAAATTCGCAGAATGTCCAAGTCCGAGTCACGGTGGAGTCTGAGCAGATTAGTCGCGAAGGGGTCGTCTCTCCTCGGCCGCAAAAAACTGAATATCTCTGAGAGCGATATAGTGGTATTGTGCGTAAAGTAGTCATCACGCTTTCTGTCCATCTTTGATGGTAACTCGTCCAACAGCGTGGTTGGCCCCACGGGGTCCGGCAAAAGTTGGGTGCGTGTGTACTAGCCGGTTACCTTGCATAACTGGTTTTGTCTCAGCTCCGTCCCAGTTCACCAAAACAGTGACAGAGTGCGAGGCTGTCCACGTCAGCGAAGACCAGCATCCAGATACTGGAGAACTGCATGCGATCCGGTGTGAACTGAGTCCTAGTGCTACTGATGGCACAGTAGCGATTTGGAAGGCGGGTTTGGAAGGGGTAAAGAATATTATATTCGTCGACACACCTGCGTTCCACACCGAATCGACGAAAATTCGTCCGGACAAAGAGTTCGAGTTATGGTTTAAGAACACAAAGTGAGTCCTACCCTGTCGTTGGGATGTGAAACCGACGTTTCATCAGATACAACCCTAAGAAAGTTGGAATGATTTATATGCATCGAGTCGAAACCGATCCTGAGCTCCCGCATACTATCGAAGAACATCACCGGGAACTCATCCGTGTGTTCCGTGGCTCCCCAGGCCCTCTCCCGGAGCGGCTACATGTCGTCATCAGCCATGACACGAGATCGTGTAGAGTTGAACAGCCCATAATCAACCAGCGGACTTCCGCTCTTCGCGCTATGGTGGACTCACTACACAGCCCCAGATGGCAGTTGTCAATGCACGACACAGAATTCCAGGGAACAGGCGCGGTAGCATGGGAAGCTGTAGAGGAACTCTTTTAAGTTCGAAATCAATGTTTACACGTCTCATATTTTCGCTCATATGTACTGCACAAGTTTTTTTTTCCGAGTCGCTGGACTTCGTGCCGAAACGCAGCGGAAGAAAGTTACGTATGTAGATACTGTACGCTCGACGGGCAAATTAGGTCTGCATTTCTAAGATAAGCTTTGTCCTGGTGACCAGCACCTGAGCTACAAACAGGCAGCGCTTCAAGAACATAATATTCGCAACCCGACCATCGGAAGACTAGTGATCTTGGCTTGAAGAAGGCTGATCGTTGTCCGTCTCCTCTTCCCGAATGACCAGCCTTCCACATTCACATTGTCGCTGGTGCAAATATTAGAGAAGACTTCGATGATTCTAGTAAACGACCTACCAATTCCCTAGCGTTGATGAGCGCTTTTACTTGCTCCTCGAGACGTGCAATAGCCTGACGGTTGTCCATGGCAAGCCTGACCTACTCGATACTATCAGCAAGGGTAAACGTGGAGACTAAAGGTAATCGTACTTCTAGCTTATCGTAGACCCCCCTGATGGCAGTGGTACACGCCGTGATGGCTTTGATATCCGCGTCGCACAATGAGAAGCGATGATTTCGAGCCGGGATCTTCTTCACGATCTTTTGAAGCTTCTTGAGTTCTCTAAATCATCATGAGTGGGTGGGGTAGAGAATGACGGCGATTCGACGACGGAAACGTACTTTTGAAAGGAACCCAATGTCTTCTTCGTAGCATCGGTCAGCTCGGACCCCCGGGCCGCCGCAAATTGTGTAATCTCTTCGAGAAGCCACGCGGAATATTCAATCACCTGTCTGATTGTATGGTGCGTACCGCCCATTCTCTTAGAAACTCGTTTAAGAGTGACGTCATTGATAGAAGGTCGATAGTAGACGACCGACCTCGATTGCTTGAGCTATTTGCAAGACTATCCCAATCGCTCCTCGGAGTGCGGGAATATGTACCATGTCGGCCATCTGATAGGCAAGCCCGAGACTTGTGATCATTCCTGAGAGTGCTTCTTGGTGGCGATTGGCGCTGCAACCGGTGGAGGTGCTGTCAGCCGGACTGAGCGGATTCTGAAGTGGAACGGAACTGGAAGAACTGATCGAGGTGCCCGCCGAGATCACCGATGAAGTAGTGCCGGAAGTGTACGATTCCATCGTGGAGGTTCTCCTGAGAGGGTGTCGCCGCTGGCCTTCCGAGGGCCTCCTGGCACCAATTGCCCCACGCACCCCATTGCGCATCCTGACCCAGACTTTTTTGAACTCCGCTGCGAGGAAGCCAAGCAACGTTTTCGCGGCAGTTGTTTCATGGAGTGGCAAATGGTGGTCGACCATTTCCCGCTGGATCTGTAATGGTGTGCGCGCCTGACGGGATTCTTCTAGGTCTAAGTGATCGATGATCTCCCAAGCTGACTCGCGGGTTCCGCGGAAACGATGGGTGTCCGAACCGAGCTGTAACATATCTTTCCAGTACTTCGAGCGAAGTTCCTCCTCTCTCTTCGAACCAACCGATTGGTCGTCGATCTCGTCCCACATCGTAGTGACGAGGACAATATTCTTGAGATTTCCGTCGCCGCACAAGTCCTTGAATACAGCTAAATTTCTCAGAGGGGTTCCTCCCATTCTATTGTCCGTGATGCGGTGAAGGTAAAGAATACCAGAGAGCTTGATATTGTTCCGGTACCTATTGATGACAGGTCAAACGAAACTCGCTCCATACTCTCAGATCAACTCACGTCTCTTTCAGCCAATTGGCTGTAATTCTTAGAATCTGGGTGTCAGAAAGGTACGTGTCGTCGAACCCGGGAGTGTCCACCAAGACAATATTCCGACGACCATCCGGGTGGGCACACCGGATGGGCTGTACTGACTGTGTCTTGGATTTCAGTTCATAACCAACCACAACGTCTGCCCTCCCGGCGGCCCAGTTCACGAACTACAAATGTCTCGGTCTCGTAATAAAGGTTCTCGTGCCGAAAAACTCACTGAACTCTTGCCTACCCCAACGGGCCCCATTACACTAATGGACGGATGGGATTAATCAAGAAAGTGATGCACAATTTCGGCACACATACGCGATTATTATGTCATTTTCATCGACTCCGGTAGGATTGACACCATGGGCAGCAGAACTATCTGGAACGCTAGACCTGGGCAAGCCTATGATAGTTTCCGGGCGACTCGCGGAGGCGATATCGGATGGTAGATACGGGACAGAAGGGGGGTCTAGACCAGCAGTCAGGTTATCCCCAGGTTTGCGATTGTTCGTGGACGACCCGGGAAGCGTTTTGGTCGCGGGATTGATTCCGGCCTTCAACTTGGCAGCCGGACCAGAAACCATGTCTCGACTCCTATGAACGACGCGGGAATATGGAGGTATGCTTTGGTTATTAGTTACTGCCTACAACTGGGAGAGGCGACGCAGGTTTAAAGGGAGCCTAGGAGCGACTCCCTGACCACTGTAGTCAAGCGCTGAGGCGCGGTCATGAACTAAAGATTGCGAGCGCTTCCACAACGCTTATCTGTTCATGAACGTCTAGTGTCGGACGTTCAAGTTTTGACCCTGGGGTGGGGAGATTAACTGCCTCATTGATGCCTGCGTCCGAGAGAAAATGCATGGTTTCCTCTCCTTCTGGCAATCGCCTTTGTTTCAAATCAAGAAAACGTGTCACGGGTGTGGAGCAAGGCTATAAAGCACGGAACACGAAATATTGGGCTGTGCGCAAGGGTCTGTATTGCATTAAGTGTGCGTGTGGTTCAGAATCAGCAGTAAAAGAACACGCACGATGGAGGTTCATAATAAGCGCTGAACCAATGCACACTGCCATTCGACAGTCCTTACCCAGAACCGCCCACGGTGCGGGTGAAACACCAGCTTGAGGCTAGAGAGTGACGGATGGATACCTGAAAGCGTGCTGATTGATTTCGGGAAATTGCGTGTCAGGATAATAATATACACTTACTTGGCTGATCGAACTTTGATAAGAGGACATGAGTTGACCCCGAGGCGATCGTCGAGTCACAAGGTTGATAGACGTAAATTGAACGGTGAGGCATATATTTGGTCCTATTCGCGGCCAGCCTCCACCACGTCCGAAGATCTGCCAGACCCTTGATCATCACATTGTTGTTGCGGTCTCGATCCGTTGCGCACCTGTGCATGCAATCGTCAATAATGGCTGTCAAACGAGAGAGCATGGTATACAAATGGGATTGACTCCATCGAGTTTCTTTTTGATGGAATCCGCAGTTCCCATGAAATAATGTTGCGAAAACCATCCAGTTTGAAATGGCTAGCCCTTAGCCACGTGTGCGGTGGTCGTTCGTGGCGCAGCATGTTGAAGGAACGGCCGGGTGAGTTATCGTGACGGCCAGTGGCCAATTTGTAATTTGGAACGATCGGCGTGCCAGTGGCCTCGTGAAGTGTATGGAGGATGCTTCTGAAAGAGGGTAGGGTAAGGACGGGGGTGCAACGGAGCTCGAAGCCCCTCCTTCGCCCGCCGGTTTTCCCCCAAGCTCCCCATCTATAGCGCTCTCGTAGGAACCATCATGTTCCGGGACCGATTCAAAGTGGAACCAAACGACCTTATCATTGTGTCAGTATACTCATCGACGTTCTCGTCGATGTCACCGTACTCATGTCACCGTGTGCCCCCGAAAAACTGAAAATAGAGTCATGGGTCCAACTGGATCTGGGAGGACCAACGTGAGTAAATCTGCAATAATACCAAACACTCGCATTCACAACAATCAGTTTATCAACGCCCTCACTGGGAAAACAGAGAAGGCCAAAGCGAGCGATCTTGCTTCTGCAACACAGGGTATCACTCCATACACTATTCCGTACGATGGTCTTCGTCTCGTGGTGGTCGACACACCCGGATTCGACGATACTCATCGGCCAGATAGCGAGATTCTAAGAATGATTGCAGAGTGGCTCACAAAGAAGTATGTGATGCTCTGACTACTTTCTGGCTCCCCTAACATCCGTGGATATACAAAGATATCCGGACGGCAAAACACTCAAACTGACTGGAGTAATCTACCTGCACCGAATCACCGACAATCGTATGTCTGGTTCGGCATGCAAAAATCTCCAGGTGTTTGGCCGGCTTTGTGGCAATTTGCCTTTACATCGCGCGCGTCTCGTCACAACCTTCTGGGACCAATTGAGGGATAGGCAAGTGGGGGAGAGTAGGGAGCAGGAACTCATTAACGACTTCTGGAGCCCACTGATAGCGGAAGGCGCCGCTCCTAAACGATTTGAGAATAAGCGCATCTCTGCATTTCAAATCGTAGATGAGCTCGTATACGGGGAATGCGACAAAATTGAGCTTCTCTTGCAAGAAGAGCTCGAACAGCAGAAAAGTCTGAACGAGACGGAGGCGGGGAAAACTCTATATTCCCGGCTGCAGAAGCTTCTTGATGAGCAGAGGAGGACACTCAGGGAGCTCGCGGATGAGGCAAGGATGCAGAACGATCCAGCTCTGGCCAATAGCCTGGAGGAAGAATACGAGAGAGTAAACGCGATGCTGCAGAAGACGTTTGAGGAAATGGACAAGATGAAGATTCCGCTCGTTATGTATTTCCGGATGCTCTGGCTACTAATATTTGGACGGAGATCCTGCACAGTGAGTTCTGCTTGCTATTTTCTTTCTAGGAAGTTCCAAAGACGCTTGTCACAGAGAACTATAAAATACGATTGATCGCCGCACGTTGTGTTTCCGAGACGTCACAATCATACTGCGACTTCGAGTCATTGTGCCGCATTACACTCGATCGTTGATTATGATTGTCTTCGAAGCTGTTCAAGTTCAAACACATAACTGCTGCAGCTCTCTGTAACTATAGTTTGTAGCTTATTGCGAGTCGTTGCGCTCGAGGTCGGGAGGAGTACTCAACAATTTGCACAAAGATAGCCCACCAACCATGCCCACCCTTTTCGTCCACCAGCTCCAGTATCGAATTCTCGCTCTCATTCACCACCCAGTCCACCAGCCCCCACTCGCTCGCCCCTGCACGTGTCAATGACAACAATGACGTCGTCAGCGACATATACACCGATGATTGTGCGCGCGTGAGTCGTGACGACCTCGCTCCTTCACCCTCTGCCCCGTCTAAAAGAACGACATGATGACGTAGGTTGCACAGACGACTATACATACAAAGACTTGTTCACTCAGGCTTATACACGCGGAGTAGCAGGCAGCTGTCTTTGTCGGATTCTTCCTTATCGGAAGAGTGGGTACGATAACGAGAGGACGCATGCGGCAGACAATGCGTCACTGGACGGCAGATTCGTCTTCAAGTTGGGGACTACTGCCAGGAAGGGATGGTCCACGCGGGACATTTCGCCGATCTGCCTGTGCGTGATTATATTAGCGTTATCCTCAGCTTCTCTTCTCCTTGCCGTCCCTCAAGGCCTCAAGCCTGGTTATGCCATCGTGATGACACGACTCCATGGACGAAGTGAACGGATCCGACAAATCCGAGTCCAATAACAGCACTAAATAGACGAGTACTGTATTTTTTTGTTCAGTAATTGCAAAGCCCTATGCCCAGCCTCGGCAACGCAGGAGACGCATTAGCCATCGCGCATGAGCACTGTAGGGCGATGAATAGGTTAGTATGTGCCATATCTCATTCCATGCCAGTGAAACGACGTCCGCGCTCCCCATTTTGACAGCTAGCCATAATAAGATTCTCTAGTCGCGTAGTTTCCGTGAAACTGAATAGGATCGCAAATGTCGATGGAATACGTTTCTTGCTGGCATCGCTTTCCATTGTCACATGGCGCTTGACTGCACGTCACATCCCGGAAGTAGTGGGGGTAGAACCATGGCATGACTAGGAAGGTGTATATGTGATGGAGATCAGGCGAAGTCACGGGTAGGAAAACAAGAAGGCTTTGGGAGGCTTTGGGACTGTCGTTCTGTAGGGGATGTTAAAGTGGGGATCTAAAGTGTGGGAGGGAGACATGTCATCGTGAAGTAAGAGCACAGACATCGTTTCCCGTATGGCGTTTTCAGACTCGAAAGTGTTGATAACCTACATGTTTCTACGGACTCTGGTTTCGTCGAAGTATGTGTACCGTCGGTTCGGCATGTTTCCCCAGATCATAGGTAAAGCTCTCAATCGAGGTGGTATGTTTCGACGAGCTCGCCATCAGAGGTTTATCGGGGAATACCAGTGACGCTATTGTCATTGCAGGAGGGGGGTAAAATTGACCCAGTGGGGCAAAGTGCACACGAAGGCCTCGACTTGGACGACCTTGTTTGATCTCAAAGTAGCAAGGAGCGGCTCTTTGGACTGCGCTGCGGCATAAAGATGCGGGTGATGGAGAGTGAATGGACGTAGCGCTTTCGACCCCGAACTGCAGGCATGAGCTGCGAGGATGGATAGGAACACCTCGCAGGGAGTCCAGATCCCGTCAACTGACGCGCTCGAGATCCCAGGAGACTGTGAGGTGTATCAAACGGAGTTTGAAGCCTGGGTGTGTGACGAAAGGTAGCAAGGAGTGGGCGAGACGCGGGACGGGCAAAGTGGTAGCGCGAGACGAGTCGCTAGCCTGCACGTGACCAATGACACAGCTTCTGCGATACGAGCGTCGCCACAGTACTGGCGACTCCCCATCTTGCGCAGCTCTATGGGCTGCAACTTGTGCACCCGCCCGACGTCACATCACATTAAGCCTGTCAGGTTTTGCTCTGAATCTAGTACTGCTTGGACCCTTGGACCCTTGGACACTGGAGGGCTGCCCATTTGTGCGTGAGCGTGAGTGTTGATGACTATCAGCCTCGGACTGTTTAAGAACGTTCACGCGCCAACGTTGCGAGTGCTGTGAGCTCAAGCGAAGGATGGTATCCATCTGTAATCGGGATGGCAGTTGATCATGATACCAATCTTGCAATTGGATATAGATGGCACGAGTTGACCTTCAGGCTGATACGCATGTCATGTCGGCGGCCCGCATACGATCGATCGATCGAGTGCTGCGCCAAGGTGAAGGCCGTCGCAGCAGAAGCCGAGTCATCGCCCCACTGAGCATATGTGCACGTGCCGGGGTGCCCTTATCGCATACCCATTCCTTCCTAAATTACTACTAGCTTGAAACAGGGTTTTGCAGATCTCGAGGCTTCGTGTCCAACGGTTGTTCAGGGTATCGCACACCAAACCCAGATAGTTTTTTTTTTGATTTTGCCCGATTAGCCTGGCCGCATATACTTCAAGTTGTGGAGTGCCGGTCGCTCGGAATCACCAATCCGGATATCCTTCAAGTTGCAAGAGGTAATCGTGATGAAGCGTGTCCAAGATAAGTACTTAATTATGTAGCCTTAGGATTGGCGTGCGACGTCGACCCTTTCTCCACCCAAGTTCCAGCAGTAACACTCCCATGACTCCCAAACTCCTCTCCGGCCGTGGAGACCGATTCAAAGTGGAACCAGACGACTATATCATTGTGTGAGTACTCTCGTCAAGATCCTCGTTAACGTAGTACTCACACATCTGAGAAACAGAATCATGGGTCCAACCGGATCTGGGAAGACCAATGTGAGTAAATCTCCAATAGTGTCAAACGCTCGCGTTCACAAACAATCAGTTCATCAACGCCCTCACTGGGAACACAGAGAAGGACAAAGCGAGTGATCTTGCTTCTGCAACACAGGGTATCACTGCATACGCTATTTCGCACGATGGTCTTCGTCTCGTGGTGGTCGATACACCCGGATTCGACGATACGTATCGGCCAGATATCGAGATTCTAAGAATGATTGCGGATTGGCTCACAAAGAAGTACGTGATGTCTGACTACTTTCTGGCTCCCCTAACATCCATGGGATACACAAAGATATCCGGACGGCAAAACACTGAAACTGACTGGAACAATCTACCTGCACCGAATCACCGACAATCGTATGTCTGGTTCGGCTTACAAGAACCTCCAGGTGTTTGGCCGCCTTTGCGGCAATTTGGCTTTACGTCGCGCATGTCTCGTTACGACCTTCTGGGACAAACTGAGGGATAACAAAGTGGCAGAGAGCAGGGAGAAGGAACTCATCAACGACTTCTGGAGTCCACTGATAGCGGAAGGTGCCATTACTAGACGGTTTGTGAATCATGAAAAAGATATTAACTTGAAGCGCAACTCTGCATTTCAAATCGTAGACGAGCTCATACGCAATCAACGCGCTAGAGATGAGCTTCTCTTGCAAGAAGAGCTCGTCGGACAGGAGAAGCATCTGAACGAGACGGAGGCGGGGAAAACTCTATATTCCCGGCTGCAGAAGCTTCTTGCAGAGCAGAAAAGGACACTCAAGGAGCTTGCGGATGAGGCAAAGATGCAGAACGATCCAGCTCTGGCCCGTAGCCTGGAGGAGGAATACGAGAAAGTAAATACATCGTTACAGAAGACGTTTGAGGAAATGGAGAAGATGAAGATCCCGTTCGTCAGGTACTTCCGGGTGCTCTGGCTACTAGTACTTGGACGAACATCCCGCGCAGTAAGTTCTGCTTGCTGTTTTCCTTCCATAAGGCTCTAAAAGGCCGCATGTCACAGAGAGCTATAAAATACGATTGAGAGTTGGGTTTCTTTTCATGGTATATTGCTAGCTTCGTTGCTTGACTCCGGTGTCAGCATCATGATCACACTCGAGCGTTGATTACGTTTCCGCGATAACATCCCGTGCTATTGCATATATTGCTACAGCTCAGTCCAAGTCCAGGTAATGAAATGGATTGATGCACGCCGTGTTGTGTCGCGTTTAGTATTTAGTCCGGGCACTGGCTAGTAGTGGTCGCCTACATACTACGCGGGAAATGCCGAGGCTAGACTTTGCCAAGCGGCGTCGTGTGGAAGTGACCTTTACTTTACATTGATGGAAAGACCATACATTCTGCTCCTGCAAATTCGACATCTGGAAGTGATTCTCCCTGGACAATGATATTTATGTCTGTGTCCCTGTTTCCTAGGTTTCGGGCCCAAGCATACTGAACATCTTTGGCAGAGTAATAGGGCTGACAGGGTCCGGAAAGACGCATGTGAGTTCGAAGCTCTTCAATTTAATTATTCTAATTTTTTACTGACTTAAAGAGCCGTCAGTTCATTAATGCCCTGACGCAAACTGTTCCACCCGATGCCGACAGTGGGGCGGGCAGCTTGGCATCCGGTACCCATTCGGTGCTCGAACGCACATTGGAACACGACGGTGGTCGACGTATTATCTTCCTCGACACACCTGGATTCGATAATTCGCGGGCTCATTTGACAGATCCAGCAATATCAATGCTTGTGGCCAGGTGCCTACGAACGAAGTATGCGGTGATTCCGTGTCACTACCATGATTGTAGATGTCTTGACAGTCTAACACACGTCGAAGCCATCGGTCCATCACTGAAATAAAGATACTCTACCTTCATCGCATCACCGACATTCGTATGAAAGTGCCACCACCTATGCATATCGACATGCTTCGCAACCACTGTAACGTAACAGTGCGTCGAATATGTCTAGTAACGACGATGTGGGACGACGTAGACGATGCCGATAAGGGGGTAGCGGAGGAGCGGGAAGCAGTTCTGAAAAGAGAGTTTGAGAAGAGAAGAGTTGCCGCACTTTTCAAGCGATTCGACAACCAGCGCTCTGCAAGCTCTGCTTGGGATATCGCGAACGAACTCTTAGGAGATGGAGAACGTTCCGAGCTTCAGGAAGACCTCGAGGATCGAGAGAGACGTTTCAATGAACCCGGGGCTGGAGAGGCATCATATATCCGATTCCAGCAGCTTCTTTCACAGCGGATGGAAGTAGTTCAGCGACTGGTGGATTACGCATCCGCTCAGGGTAATCTGGCTCGCGTACAGGAATTACGAGCAGAACATGAAACCTTGGATGCTCAACTACGACTGACGTTCGAGGAGATGCGAGAGAGGAACATCTCACTCATCGAACGTGTTATCCAGTGGTTGAGGCGTGTTACATCCGCAAGTATCTTACTTTGTTTTCATTGCAGTTGTTCTTACTCAGACAAGTCTCTATTGCAGTAAACTTACGCCTCTGCTGGTGCAAGGATACTAAACCTTCTGTGCTGGATTACTGTATGCAGCTGACACGGATTGGGGAATATGTCATGTGCGAGAAATCATGAGTGCCTGGGTACCGGGTGGACTTAAGCCTCCCGACTTCATTCCTCTACGGTTACCCGTGCACGAGTCAACGTTTTAACATACTTTTGTGTCACAGACTCAGATGTCGTGGACCGTATGCCCTTTACAGATCTAAATATACGGCAGCTCGAGGTCACAGGCGCAGATAGTGCCACCAGCACTGCCAGTGTGGGCACCCGCATTCTATAGACCCTTTATATCTTGACTGACCGGTCTTATCAGGACATCGTGGGAACCGGGATATACGGGCCAACAATTATGATCTCGCCGCAGGGCAAACGCCGCAGTGGTCTGAGGGTGGCGGCCACAAGATATCGATACTACCTCGATCCTCCACCCACAATTTCAAGCCCACACGTATCTCTCCATTTGACCAATCTGTCTATTGTCACTCCAAAGATTCATGGGGAAAAACAACTATAAAGGAGATTCAAAGGATACTATCATCGCGTGAGTGGGCCGACGGCTATCTTCCATAGCAGTACGTGACGTAGCCTGTGCGTAAAACAGCATCGTGGGACCAACGGGTTCCGGAAAGACTAGGGTGAGTGGAATATGCGCCACTTTTGATTCGAGTTGAAAACGCTTATCAGTAGTTTATCAACACGCTCTTAGGGCAGGCAGAGCCTGAGGCCCTCAGTGCTAGTCGCCTGAAGCCTGACACAAAAGACGTTGTGCCATACATTATCCCGTACAATGGTCCGACCCAGCTTCCTGGCCGTCTTGTTTTGGTCGACACGCCTGGGCTTAATGAGGCCTCTCGACCAGATGCCAAGATGTTGAGGAGAATCCTTGACAAGCTTAAGACAAAGTACGTCGTATCCTGGACTTCCTCTACTACCACCCTAATACACTATGAAAGGTATTTGAGTGGTGGCACACTCAAACTGTATGGGGTAATCTACTTCCACAGAATTACCGACAATCGCATGCCTGGTTCTGTTTTCAAGGATCCCCAGATGTTTGGTCGGCTTTGTGCTGATGTGCCTTTGTGCCGGGCTCGTCTCGTCACGACCATGTGGGACGTAGCAAAGGACGTGGAGACCGTAGGGAAGCGAGAGACGCAGCTTGTGACTGATTTCTGGCGGAAGCTGATAGATGGAGGCGCCATTGCTAGACGGTTCAACAACACACAAATGTGTGCCTGGCAAATCGTAGAAGATCTCATAAGCCGTGAACAGTCTGGAGAAGCAGATGTAAAGAACTTTCTCGATCAATAGAAGTAAAGTCTACGAGCAGTTTCTTCGAAAAACAGAAATCATAATCGAGTGGATGTAACGCACGACTCAAATTGGAGTGCGATTCGTCCAAATTTTCAATAGATTACATTGTACAATGTATACTCATAATAGACCTGTTTGTTTTACAGGATTCGGTGTGCGCGATCATGTGTTGGAGATCATGATCAGATTCAGAGCGTAAGTCGTACATTCATTAGTTTACTTACTGGTCAGTATAGACTTATAGTCGAGTACCTTCGTTTACATTTTCCCAGTCTCGCATCCTACTTTAGACTCTACCAGTACTAGGGATGTGACTGGCATTAATTCGTAAACAAGTTGGTACGTACAACACTGCCAGTGGCAGATGTGCTTTACTTAAGTCAGCGTAGCAGTAGTCCAGGGTCGAACTGCTTATAGGCTGACCTGTGATGTTGTGCGTTGTGCTCTCTTGCACTGGCAGACACAGTCATTTGCAATGTTAGTACTTGCCGTGACTGTGTGTCGAGTCTCGTGTAGTTGAAGATGTGCTGTCAGCTTCAGGTTGTCACAGGTCACTAGTAGGCTGTGTCGCTTCAATCGAAGCTGTGCAACTTGGACTCAATGCAAGGGCCGAAGATACTAGTGACGTACAAACAATATCGACTGTCAAGGTAACCCGGGCCTTGCCAGACGGAATGTCTTGACGTACATATTGATGTACAGCATGCGCACCTGGCGGTGCGTTCCGAGTCGGAGCCGTGTCATCCTGTGGGGGTGTTCAACCTGAGCGTTAATAACTGCCAGTGCTGTCACTCGCGAGTCATCTTCCTCACTCAGTACCACCCTCACTTCCAGAAGATCATGGCCTACAATCCGGATACAAACGACCTTATGATCGTGTGCGTAATGTTCTTCACCATTGCAATCACCTAGTAAATCGTTTGTGTAAAACAGCGTCATAGGACCGACAGGATCCGGAAAGACGCGGGTAAGCGAGTCCACAGTGATTATTTTGTGCTGATCTCACCGCAACTGGAGTTCATTAATGCCCTCTTGGGAAGAGCTGAGCCATCTGGCGGTGGTGATGGTCTTGCATACAACGCCGGGAGCATTAGGCCATACATTATCCCTAATAGTCCAGTCCAGCTTCCAGGTCGAAGCCGCCTCGTCTTGTTCGATACACCCGGACTCAACGAAGATGTTAGTCCGGATGCCACGATGGTGAGGAAAATTTTCAGCAAGCTCAAGGCAAAGTACGTCGTATTCTCCGGCCCTTTCTCTCGCTAACATATACCAAGGTATTCAAACAATATCTCCCGCGGACTCATCGGGCTAATTTACCTCCACCGCATCACCGACAATCGTGTTAGAACATCTGGTTCTATTTACGGGGAAACCCAGACGCTTTGCCGTTGCTTTGGCAATATAGCCCCAACTCGGGTGTGCTTCGTCACGACTATGTGGAACAATGTGACAGACAAACAAACTGCAGAGAATAGGGAGAGGGAGCTGATTGGCGACTTCTGGCAGCCGTTGATAAACGAAGGTGCCAAGACGGGTCGGTTCGACAATTCATCCACTTCTGCACGGAATATCGTCGCAGATCTCTTGATTCAAGATGGAGTAGCAATTTGGCCAAACCCTGGAGATGGGGGAGCAGCAGACAACGTTCCACGCTGCTGCTGCTGGTTCTGAAGATTTACTTGTGTAATGCGTGAGGTATGTAGAATAGTTCAGAGGTACTGCTTCCGCGGCCCACCTGTAGCTTGGCATGCTGGATATGATTCGCCGCCTGTAATTCGAGGACATGATGGCCCATGATGGGATGGAGGTTCCCTCCCATCCTAGTTTCCTGAGCCCACTTTCATTAGACAACTCGTTCAAATGATTCTCTTTTCAATGGATCCCCTTGTTCACGTTAATGTACAAAGTTCCATAGCAATCCCTAGCATCGATGCCTTCGATCGCCCTCTTCGTAATAGCACGGTGTGTCGTACTACGACCCATGTAACAGAGCACATGTTAGTTGCTGATTTACAACCTCATCTGTGCTAGCAGACTTCCGAGTCAAGAGCTGTAGCTGCCCAAAAGCCTAGGGGAAATTGCATTTAATCCTCACCTAGGCCCTTGGGTAGGTAGAGCACAGATCTTAGGTTGAGCCCAAGCATTCGGTGATACACTCAGTTCATTGTCTGTAAGTGAACTTATCCCTCCCAGTGACTTCAAGTTTCAACTTCGTAACGACACACAAGGTCGGCTTCCCTGTTCCACCAGCCTTCTCTCGGTCATCGTGATGTCATAATATGCGAAGTGTGAAGCCGACAGATAACAGTAACTCTGGAATTGCCATCGGGCAAAGCTAATAGGAGTTCTGGATGCTTGTATCAGGGATTTAACACTTCTACCCAGCAAGTCATTTCACTCACGCTATCTTCAGTTTTCGGCCATGCAACAACGCGACACAGTCGACTGTACGGGGTCGAACTTCGAACTTTAAGTTCGTGACACTTGTTGTACCCCCGGGCCATTAACACTGCAAGACTCAGAAGAGTGTGTGCGTCTTGGAGGGACTATGTCGAAAATCACATGAAAACATGAACACTGGCAGTTAGTAAGTCTTTTCATCGTCGATGACACCTATGTACATACCAGATTTAGTAGCATGGTTGATAGTTGCTTTGCCTTTCGACTTTCCGGCACGAAGGACACAGTATCAGAGGAAGAAAAAGTAACAAGCTTCAAACTTAGACCTACCCTTGGGAAACTGGACTCATGCCTGCAATATATAAGGTGAATCTTTGCGAATCTGACCAACTTCCTTAGTTGCCTGCACGTTCATGCGCTGTCGGTGTGTCCATTCGAAATTCGTACCTATCCACCTAATACGGTGTGAGGGTTCCATATCTCCGACATGATGTACAGTGTGTATACTTATTCGGGTGGACAGCGCGAGTATGGATGTCATAGACGCCACTCCGTGGCTCCACACACGATCTGCTTACCGAACTGGATCAAGCAAGTCCAGACTACAAGACATGCTAGCGGCAGATGAGCGTCAATCATGGGATATCACATTAGAAACTGCACCTGTACCACACTGGCATTGTCTTGCAGCACAGTCTTTGCGAGCTTGAAAGGAAAGTCGATTCGGACGACCGCAAGTGATTACTAGTTCCAGGATTAGTTTTCATTGCTAGCGCTCATCCTGGGACGGAGTGCACGCACCGGTAACTTGAACATGATGGCGATAAAGCCCGTTTCGTCCGTTGCTGCTGCGTTGACAAGACCGTGATGCTGAAGCAGGCTTGATTGAAACCCGGATCAGATTTTAGCCGCCGTGTACATCATTTCCGCCGGCTCCGGATGGTCATTGCGACTAGAATCTTAGTAGTCTCATGGAAGTAATGAAAGTAGATGCCAGTGGGAGCACTGTGCCCCCAGCGTACCAAACGAGGATTGGCGGTCGATTCGGAATTGCGGGGAGCGACTTACGAGCTTTGAAATATCCGACGCCATCGCAGAGAGTGTAACTCCTTAGCTGATATCCTTTCCCCACTCTGGTCTAGCGCTGCCAGCGATAACGGAAGATAAAAGTCATGAATGAACCTGGGTCTCACCATCTCGCCAACGATAAGCGTGCGCCTCCTACACCACTTTAAATTTGTGGATGGTCGATGCAATTGATAATATAGTAGATATTGCTTGGCCATCGGTAGATTGGTATAAGTACATGGTTACCGGTTCGTAGTAGCAAATCTGAGGCCTGAGAAGTGTTAATGTGCATCAACCTGAGACAAAAATAAATGGTATAAAGCTATATTTATGCATCAGCACGTAGCGGCATTGCCGCTATCCCAAAGCAGCGCGTGTATCAATCACGCGCATATCAGCAGTGTATGTGGTCAGAGCGCCTGAAGTTCGACATGCCTCAAGATTAGATCTTACGGTATGCCGCCTATGCACGTCATACCGGGCAGCCTCCTTCCCACAGCCCTGGCACTTCCACATCTCTCCAAGGTGGACGCTTACGATGTGCCTAGGAATCGATTCCTTGAGCATCGTCGCTTTGCAACCAGTCCAGTAGCATTCAACCTCGAGTTTCTCCCCGCCGGGTTTTCCTCCATGCCACTTTTGGATGTGTATGTTGATGCATGACTTGTCGCCTTTGATCCACATGTGACACGGAGAGCGATTCTCCTCCCAGTGGCATTGAAAGACATCGAGTCTTCCGTCAGGTTCTGTCAGGCTCCTGACGAGTTCTTCTTCATCGAGCAAAACCCCTCCATACTCCAACGCGCGTGCATCTCGTCTGCGGCAAGATGAAATAGTTGATCCCTGAGGAGTTGCGAAATGAAAATGAGGATCTGGCTGAAGGGATTCTGCTGATCCGAGATGGTGCGGGAACCGGAGAGACGAAGATGGGCCAAAAGATTGGCGTAAAGAAAGGTGACACAGGAAAGGGGGCTCTGTGATGTTCTGCCACTCCGGTGCACCTTGGCGGGGCTGGCACGGCACGTGCGAAGGAAATGAGATATCTCGAATAGTGCTTGGCTTGTTAAGAACACGTTCTGGATCGTGAATCCTTGGCTTAATGAAGGGTGGAAATGACCATCTGTCTGATAGATCACATGGAGGTCTGGGTGGATCAGATGTTGGACGACTATGACAAAAATACGACATTCAAACTCGGACTGCGGATGATAGACAGTATGAGTCACTCACGGCGTATTGTTGCAATGCATCTCATTCACCATTGTGGATGAGGATAGGGTATGAAAAGACGCTGGAACTATCTGCACGCTAGCCGGCTTCCATAAGGGGAGGCTGTCTTGCGTTCGCCTACCATGCATCTCGTTAGGCATGGGGGAATAATCGCTTCAAAAACACATACGGATGTGCATGGGTAGACATCGGAAAGTCTGTACTTGCATCGCTAGATGAATAATTGGGTCAGAGAGGCGGTGTAACCAGTCCTGACATCGTATTACATTCGGCTTGTATGGGGAAGGTATGAGCTACGGAGAGACCAAAGATTTCCCTGGCCAATGACTCGGAGTTGTTGCCCACTGATTGGTGATTGATAGAAATGCCTGCCGATTGAAAAATTCGGTGAGGAATCTGTCAAGAATGATATATGACTACTCACGTTGAGGGGGACGTCGGAGAGGTCAAAGCATGGGCGTAGTGCGCTTCCATGGGGTTACCACATGTAGCATTAAGCAAGAGAAGGCTCACATCTGGAGTGCAGCGCGTTGGATCCCTCATCCGAAGCAGTTGCTTGGGGAGGAATGTCGGACGTGAAGAATGGAGGCTGGGGAAGTGCAGACATGAGATGGAGGAGTAGCTGAACTACGACAGTGATCGGGAGTGACGATACGTGTTTTTATACGATTGCATCTCAGCCCGATGGAATCGACCTGAGCAAAGAACACAGACACCGGCCCATTCTCCGAGGTGGTGGTCACAACGCCACACTTCAGGAACATCTGAAAATATTTCAAACCCAGCGGCACTAAATCCGCAAAATCTAAATCGGGTGAAGCCGGCGGCAAGCTATGCCTGAAATTCTAGAGTGCCGGTCTGAGGCGTAGGAGGAATGAGCACGCCGCAGTGTCTTTGGACAAGCGCAGGCTAGCGGTGGTGCTTCCTCGTCTCGCGCCACCATTTTGCCCGTCCTGCGTCTCGCCCGCTCCTCGCCGCCTTTCGTCACACCCACCAAACCTTGTTTGAGGTACCTCGCAGCCGCCTCTCCGTCCTGGGATCTCGAGCGCGTCGGCTGGCGGGATCTGGGCTCCCTGCGACGTGGTCCCACCCACCCTCGCAGCTCATGTCTGGCCCCCACTGTCGCTCGGGGTCGAAAGCGCTACGTGCTTTGCCCGCTCTCACTCTCTATCACCCGCATCTCCACATCGCACACCTGCAGCGCAGTCCAAAGACGGCTCGACAGTGGGGCCAGGGAATACTAGCCATAGTTACCTACACATGTATTGTGATGGATCACCAGCGAGAGCACGGTTTATTATACCTCATGGAATTTGGGGATCTGTTGGGTAGAATCTTCACAAACCCTGGCAACCAAAAATTTCTTTTTCAAATGACTTTGGGAGTGCACTGTGTATTACAGTCAACAATTGGTCTAATAGAAGCAGAAAATTGACATTAAAGACCGAGCGCCCTGCAAGACATGATGATGTATACATGCATGATACACTATGGTATCCGACTGTATTCCACAGTACATCATCACCATATTGCACATCATCATCAATGTCTTTCGCCATTTGATGACCGACGAAAATATGGAACGAAGTTGGTCGTATCAGCATGGTCTAATCACCGATGATTGTTAAGTCACGTACCTCAAAATTTGAGCTTCGAGTCTCAATCAGCCCGAAGTATGGTGTGAGCCCGCTCCTTTCAGTTGCACCTATGTGGCCCCCTAGGCTCCCAGGACAGCATCATGCACTATATGGGATCGTTTCGAAAATACGTCTTTGACACTCACCTGGCCTGGCACACAAATTGAAGGGATGGGTGGTGCAAACACGCGCAATAAAGCAATCAAAGCTTTAAATGTCTTGTCTATGAGACTGCGATGCTGCTAACGTTCCCTTTCGGGGTTCTTGAGTCTACCGTTCATGACCACAATTGGATGGTAGGTTCTGTAAATGTTAGTTGAATACGAACCACACAGGAAATTGGACATCCTCATGGCGGCGCCCCGGCAACCATCTTTAACAACGAGAGTTCTCAATCGCCACGGAGAAAGCCGATCGGTGGTTTTATAAGTTACCGGAGTTCATCCCAACTCGTTCCCCAACTTCAACCTGTGCTTGAACACCCCTCATCAACCCTCGAGAAATAGGTATACTTCACCACTGCGAATGGATCCATTTGACAGTTTGATGAGTTATGGCCATAGCAAGTCTGCCACACCTTACCCATTTCGTGTTTTCTTTTTCTCAAGCACCGGCCCCTGTGGCAACCCGATGGCTGGCGCTTGCCACTCAGGATCAGATGGACATCCTCGTGCGTTTTGTGATTGGCTGAGAACTTTGCCGTCCTGTGCTTTACGCACAGATTATCACGCAGCACTCCGTAATTCTACAGCAAATGCTTGCGGCTGGCAAAAGGTAGGTCCCTAGATTGCGAGCTAGTAGGCGCCAACTTAAATGGAAAGGGCCCTTTATGCAACGTTCTTGACGTGGAAAACCATGCGGTCTGGAATGCTAATTTTATGCTATTCGCCATTGTTACGGCCCGGAAAGCGCTTCCAGTCGGCCCGCATGTCCTACAACGCTCTCAGGTATGTACTACCATCAGCCTCATCTACGTATTTCCAATCTGACTCCTCAGTGACTTCTAGTTTCAATTTTGCGACACAGATGCAGGGCGGCCTCTAGTTTTCCCGCCTTGGTGCATCTGGGACGCATTATTGTGTCGATTGTCGACTTCTCTGAATCATGGCTTATTCATAGTTAAGTACTATTGCGTCTGCCGCCGTCAACCTTGAGTCTTTGACCGACTTTACCCTTCTTAGATCAACGTCGCTGCCAGGTCGTGGCGACAGGTGTCGCAGCGCCACATCGCGATCACCGATCACAGTCGTCGATCGATCGATTCTACCGGTGTTGAATCAATCGGTCCCTAAGCACTCGCCAACAAATAGTGGTACTTGTTGTATTGGTCGTTGTGCGAATAAAATTTAAGGCGCATCAGAGGACGATCGATAAAACATCTGATTGGTTCAACGTAGGCGTGAACTTGTACCCTGGAAAAGCGACCAGCTCAAGTAACTGAGTTGCCCTGTTCAAGCCCTGCCTTGTCACTTTGACGAGTTCCATTCCACTCGAGCCTTCATAGGTTAGATCCTCAACGTTCAACAGTCAGATGTTTCCGTTCTAAGATCCGTCATGTGTGCTTTACATCGTACACAAAAATAAAGAAAACTATTGCATCCGACTGTTAATCAGTGTAACGCACTGCGTTTCCTCGTTGCAACGCCAGACGTGTATCGATCGCTTTGCGTTCTGCTCCATACACCATCATAGCACCTGCATCCTTATAGACCTCATTCTCCTCGATACGTCAGCCGTATACATCCTTTCACGAAAACGTTTCGTCACAGCCCTGGCAAAAGAATGTCTCTCCCAGGTGAACCGTCATGATGTGATGTGGTCACCAACTCAGGATCCGGAACCGATGATCCACACCCCGCATGGTTTGCTGGGCTCAGCCCAACAGCATTCATAGACAATGATCTGCCTTGTCGATGCATAATCCTCCGATGTTGACGGCACATGAAGCGGAGTACATCGACAAGCTAAAGCCTTCGTCTCTGCGCGTCGGTAGATTACGACTGGAGATCGACTCTTGTCGTTGTGGACAATAGTAGTAAGGTTTTTACTCGAGCTCGAGGCAGATGGGAGTGTGCTACGGCGGTCAAGCTGGGGCAAATAAAGACAATGACTGCGGTGGTAAAAATACTGGCATTGATCCCAGTTCCGCTATAACGATATGCTGTGGAGTTGAGGAAATCTGGATTGAATGTATGGTGAGGTACTGCTTATGTATGCGGATTGACGGCGGATACAATACCGTGTCGTGAACCAGCACATGATGCGGTGCGAAGGCTCCTGAACGACATCAGTTCTATTGTTGAACGAAATGATATTAACACGAGAATAGCATACCAGAAAGCGAAACACGCGACTCCCGCGAAAGTCAGTCGGAAGTCACGTATAGAACGACAATGGCGACCATTGTGGTGTATCCAGTAAGGTGGATACACTCATGTGAACATATCAGCGGCAATCGCCAGTGTATTGCGAAGCTAGTGAATTACCTATTGCTTGGCCAGCTGTATAGCCGATCGGCATCATGTGTCTGCGTTCCTGTCAGCGAAAAAGAAAACCATGTCACCTAAACACTTGCCTATTTCCACTCTGACGGTGTCTGACCGAAGTAAGGGCCAGGTTAAACACTCGAATCGAGAGGCATCGCAGGTGGTTCCGGATTCGGCACTTCACAGAACAGTGTGAAGTTGCGAGGGCATCCGAACCAAGTGGGTCGTGGTGACTCGGAGCGATCTTGCAGAACTGGAAGTGATGGTGATGGTGAGGCGTATAAAGGTTGATGTGTGAAGAGAGACTCACCTGGCTGGTGGCCCTCTCGCTCGACTCAGCCTACAACCTTTGTCTGGAAGCCCCCTACTAGAAGATTAAACAATGGGTGCATGGTAACTGGGTGCTGAAACGTTGACCATTGACCGGTCTCGGTGATGCGGCCAACCATGTCAAACTCTGTCACACTCCGCGGTGTATTCCGCGAGCGAATGGAAAGAATACCTCGTACGGTCTATTCTAGGACACGGCATCAACTGGGTTTGGGGACTGCGGCTTGTCGTGTCGTGCCTCAGATTCAGAAAGTGTCCCAGAAGTTCAATAAAAGCTCCACTCGGTCGTGCCGATCTTAACAGGGTCATTTCAGGTCTCCCTTCCCCTTGATTTTGATGGTCTATTGTTCGTCAGTTTACTCTTCATTGGGGTCGTCGAACCCGACTCTTTGTCTCGTCGTTCGGATGACAAGCTCTCTTGATGACACGGCGCGAGTCCCTCACCTCTTCGACCTTCGAGGATGATCGTGTAATCACCCAGCGCTCAGCTTTGTTGCCTGACCCTAGGCCTGTTGATTTTTGCTCCCGCTACCTCCTTGCCCGGGATCAACGGTTTCGTCTTTTCCCACAACTCTGGTTGCGTGTCGATGATTCAGTCCCCACGCGCCCTGGTCTCTTTCTCGCTCACATGTCTTCTTCCCTGCTTCCACTGCTGGCCACTCCGTTGTGGTTTGCTTCATTCAGCATTTTCCCTCCTGAATCAGCTCTGTGCCGCTGCTTGGACTGGATGGCGAGGGGATCCCACGACGAGCACCGCATGGCAACCAACGAATGCCGGGTCGGCGCCCGAAAAAGATAGGCCTGGCAGCTAGGAAGATTCGCACCAAATCGCAGCCAGTCGGGGAGAATGGTAGCAGTGCATTTGTATATGTCGATTCGCACTATGGCAGCTGGTTGCGGTGGATCGTCACATAACATGGACAACTGTGGCTGGAAGCCGCTGGATCGTGGCCCTCCGACTCGCAGTCTGGCTACCTGTGGTCAACTGACACTGCAATCCACAGCAAGAGTGTCCTGGCCATACGTTGATGCTGTCACGGTGTATGGGAATATGCCACATAATTGTTCTTCCATCAGGTTCCCGTACAGCAGATAGTAGCCTGGCGTCAGCTGGACCCTGTTGAACCTTAAAAGTTCACACGCTGAAACTCTCAATACACGACGTCCGCGCCATACTGTACTAATAAATGCTGGCTCTCTTCCACTCTTATAACTGGTGTACGGCAAGGATCCAGTTCCTTTCAAATACCCGGTGTAGGTTACAAGCTGGTTGGTTGTAATTTTCCGCGATGGCTCACATTCAAACTTCATAGGTTGAATTTTCAGCAAAGGGACTTAATACGTGATCAGAGAGGGTCTGGTCATCTTGCTTCATTTGATCACCAGATTTATGCTTCCATGGCATCCTCTACTGTGTTCAGGCTGTCATTGGTCTGGAATGGGCACGCTTGTAAGTTGTTTCGTATTCTTTCCCGGACAGATGCTGATGGATATGACATTGACTATAGCTTCGTAGAGTCTACCAGAGAAAGTAAAAACAAGCCCGCAACTGTACACAATAAACGTACAAGGAGAACACAAAGATCCAAAAGCACTAGGGGGGAAAGGCGGTCAACGAAAGATCTAGAATAACATAGTAGGTCTGAAGCAAATCATATCTGGGGGGTGTCTATCCGTGCTTGCTCCCAATGTGTTTCTTCCAGCTATCCTGGCGTGAGAAAGACCTGGGACAATACTGGCAATGGTAGCGCCTCGGGTAATGGGTATCTACATGCCGAGGAAAGTTTCCTCGCTTTATTGACATCTGGCATGCTGAACCCATTTTAGGATCCAATAACCGACAAATGATTCCTCGGCCTCGATCACCAGAAACTTGGTGTATTGCAGCAAGATGGCCAAGCAATGCTGGTTTGTCAATTGCGATGTGCTGACACTGGGCGCCCGAAGCGTGAGCATGCCACGAGCATTGATACAATTGATGTCCCGAACGTATTGTCTGGACCGTGCGAGAATCAGTAGGCGCAACTTGCGATGGCTGGGACTGGACAGTGCCAGACACGGCGCTAGTGGAAGGTGGGTTTACTGGATTATTGTTCATGTGGTTGGTTTCCTGTTGATTGACCCATTCCATCAAGAGAGCCAGAAATTCTGTATCCTGGATGGAAAAAAATGGGTTAAGGGCGATCGGTCTTCTGGGGTAGGAATTTCAGTGACCTCGGACTGCGCTGTACTGGGAGATCTCCCCTCCGTTTTCCTTGACGACCTATACGCAAACTACAGTCAGGCTTTGCATGGTAATTTGCTGAAGAAACTAACAAATTTGCGTTAGGGCTTGTAATATCGGATAGTTCGTTTTATCGGGCATAAGAAGTCACCTTACTGAGGAAAAGATGTGCGCTTACCCTTCAAGGCACGGGTCAGCGTGGTCGCCTGCTTGGCGCACGCCTTCAGTGGTCCATTCTAGATGGAGTGGCGCTTCTTGGTCGTCACGGAATCCATTTACAATCGTACTGGTGTCCTGTGGAAACAAGCGCCCCATTGCGAGCTGCCCTTGCATGCGGACCGCTAACTCGGATTGCCTCAAATATAAGTATCTGTGTATGCTGCCAATATTTGCAGTATGGCAGGCGTGGCAGGCTTCCGTAGAAAGACACTGCATTGCCAACTTGCAAAAGTACTCATTGACTGTTACAGATGCCACCTTCTGTTTAGAACCTCCTGTTCTGTGAACAATAAGCGAACAAGCGGTTCGTGGCTCATCGTTTCTATAGACGTGCTAGTGCTAGCTCCATCCGGTCCTCACCTTGCAGTCTGGACTCTGGAGTTGGAGTTCGGTAACTGGTCAACGAGGTTGGTGGCTTGAGCATGGCCCCGTAGTCCTGAGGAACTCACCCTTGGTACTTTCTCTGATGAACTAGACTCCGCATAAATAGGCAACCAAAAGGGCACCGTTTTCTTCGGGGGGTCGGGGAATGGTGTACTGATTCAACCCCCGTAACCCGCTAAGTTTTCTCGCTTGACGGTTCCAGTTTGAATGTGTATGCATCTCCCCTCGTATGTTTGTAGCTGGTTGACGGACCCTTGACCGAGCGGGTGTAAGTTGTAGGTATGCTCCGCCTCGTTGGTGTGTCGCTTACCTATTCCTGAAATCCTGTAGGGGCGGCATCATTGCGTACAGCATCCTGACTCTCGCGTGATGTGGACTCCGTGCGAACGACCCATCCGCACGGCAATCTCTGCCAGGGCCACAGGAGGAATGTACTCCGCCTTCGCGTGGCCCGGGTAACGGTTTTGACGGTCAATCCTTTTTGGACCATTACAGGTACATCGCATATCCGCTGCATCAGCCGTGTTGGAGGAATAGCCAGACTTGATGTGGGTCCTTAGTGGCCAGACATCTACAATACTAATGCAATGGGCTCTCGTTTTCTCTAGCCGAGCGCCATCCGTTCTTGCGGGCACCCGTACCGTATAACCAGTGTGCTCCGCTAGCGAGATTCAGTACGCCGCTGATACGAGGTAGAGGTACCGGTCATCTTGGCTGGATCTTCCTAAGATTGTGCCCGTTCAGTCGAACGTGCGGCGTGAGATATGGAGAGGTAGGCAAAGTTAGGTTTGTGGCAGGAAGTGAACCTTATATTGATCCAAGTATAGCGCCCCCCTCTCCCGTCCCAACCGCCGTTCGCTACTTGGAGTCACGGGTCGGTTACCTGTTCTGTAACCTCTGTGACTCTGTCTGGTCTTCTAGCGACTGCGGCGGCGATTTTGAAGGTTCTCCATATTCGTTTTACCGTTAACCACAGTCGAAACTCGATCTGCCTTCCAATACCACCGAAATCAATGATCGGATTCACGGACCTTGCACGCTGGCGTCATTTGTGCCGACAAGATGGCTGTTTTGGCTAGGCAGTGGGCAGATCAGATCAGCACGTTCTTCGCCTTTGCCAACTCATTGCTAATGCGAAAAGGTCCGCCGACAGGCGGATGGGCCTCGCCTCGTTTCATTTAAGGCACGAATTAAAATGGAATCTTTGTAGGCCCAAAAGATGTGGGTAATTTGGACTCGATCGATAACCACATCCCCAACATTTGAGCAGGATAGGTAATTCTGGCAGATACAAAGAGCGCGTGTTCGCTATTTATGTCTGGAGCCTCTCCGTCGACCAAGAACACAGCAGTCTACAGCTTATTGTACATACACAGCCCATGTACTAGAACATCGGAAACGATGACACAAAGTAGGAAGCATAATATAGTACACACAACAGCGAGAATTGGAATAAGTCACTGCTTTTCATGTTCCTTCCTTGCATGAGCACGCATTGAGTCCCCGCGGGAGTAAGACTTGCCACACGTGGTGCAGGAAACTGAATGACCGAGATGCGTTTCAATGTGACGGCGAAACGCGTCTCTACGGAATTTCCGGCCGCAGACTCTCCCTCCCGTCAACCACAGGCAAGCCAAGGGGCGTGCGGCCGTTCCCTGCACATCGTGTGCATGGCCAAGATGAAGGATCAGGTCGTTGAAATTAGCGCAGACTTGGTTACAAAGCGTTCCGTCTGAGTGCCACATGCATTGGCAGCGAGACTCGTTGGCTGCCGTAGGCGTTCTAGAAAAATTGCGTAAGACACCTAGAAAAAGGGAATAAAGCGGTGGGCGGACTCAGTTGGCGCAGACTGTCCCATGGACGGTTGATTTGCGTGGTGCAGCAGCGCGTGTACCTGCTAATCTTGCGAGCTCAAGCCATGAAAGAGCAAATAAAATGCTAGAGACCTCTGGACCCCAATTAGGGTTATATCTTGTGTACCGGGGAGCGGTGACGCCTGCGTGGTGTGAATACCCCGCTGGAGCTTGAAGAGGGTGATGCGTCGGCCTGCCCAAACGTGTAGATTTTATATGTGAGAATGCGGTGACCACTTACGGAGAGGTAAACGGCACGACTCGATGAGAAGGACCCATAAAATACGGGGGTGGAAGGAAGGGTTCCATGGGAGAGAGAGGGTGATGAGCTCGTAGGGACCTTTTGTATTACCATGAGCCTTCCAACTATGCTAGCTGGCGGGCAGCCATATAGCCCGGAATGTTCTTCCAGAACCTTGCCGACTTGCTAATTCAAATGACAAAGCAGACCAAAGTACGGTCCGACATGGAAAGCAAACCCGAAAAATGGAGGTACTTTCTTCACAGTTGTATGTTTCGTACCGTTGGATAGGAGCCAACTCTCTAGCTCGACTGCCATCTTCGAAGGAGTTCGTTAGATCGATAGAGGTCGAACATGAACCAGTTGCTAGCACCCAAGCCGACCGTGAAAAATGATGTAGAAATGGGCGTAGAGGTCACATTGACAGGAGGAGATGGGGGAAGCGAAACGCGTCAAATCTTAAAAATTTCGCTCACCCTCATATATAATCCTGGCGTCTATCGATATCGGTTCCTATCTTTTCCCTCGCCAAGGCCTATCTGGTAATGCTCTGATCAACTGCCCCATCACTACCCAAGATAACAACGAACTTCTTTCGCTTACCCACGTCTCGCCCTGCCATGAACGTTTCCCACCACGACTCAGACCAAGAAAGCCAACAATACGAATAGAATAGGATAGGATTGCATACCAGATATGCACTTCGATAAATGAAGAATGGTCGGATGATATTGCTACTTCCACCCCGCCTCTGCGAGCACGATTAATCTCGAGAATTGATGTTTAGATGCCGGTGAAAGCCTTGGTCCGAGTCCTATTACTCTGACAATATATTTCGTAGATGCATACCTGGAACACGTCCGAGTCATGTCATGGTTCGAACGTTCATCTTTCGCGAGTTAACGCGGTGAATTTTTTCCGAGTGGTGACGCCATTCGTATTCTGGAAAGGATTTTTGTGGGAAGTCATCTCAGAAGGACAACGTAACCCTTGGGTTCCACAATAAGTAGCCGCCAGCAGTCCTGCCCCCCGGTCCCGTCTGCGCATACGATGTCAATCACTAGTTTGATGGCCTATACGAGTCCAGAGACCGCTATGGGGCGACTCCAAAGACAGATTTGGCCAGATGACTATTACTTGGAAGTAGTATCGGTGACCTGAAGAGTGGCGTTCGCGAGTAATGGGATCCTCTTGGAATAGTGTACTAGGTGAGTACACCTTTCCTTAGACTACTAATAGAAGCACCGTGATGATGATGGGATGTCGCTCACTGGCAGTTGAACTTGAAAGTTGCCGGCAGCCTCCCGAGATCTGACGGTATCATTAGAAACGGAACTCAAAGGCTCAAGGGCTGCCAGCATCAGAGCTCTAAGAAGTCAAGACGAGTCGCAAATAGGGACCTCGGAATTTGGATGTAGTGCTATGTGGCAAAGCGACTTCTCCGCGAAGCGTCCAACAAGGCAACTGTCCGCCGTCTGTCACAAATGAACTTTTTGCTAATGCGTCCGCCAGTTGCTTCGTGTTTTACTTACTAGTTACAGGGATCATCGACTTCGTGGGCTACAACGAAAAACGTTCATCAGTTTGGAATGTAGTCTTACGCATAGCCCGGCGCATTTATCAGTGCCAGGTGTGGTGTAGGCATGTCATGGTACCAAAACAAATACCGAGATGTTGTGTCTTGTGCGCAAGCAGATCCCTGAGCAGCTCAAATCGGCTAAAATTCGTACAATTGCGATGGGAAAGGAACGATCACGAAAATGAATGCTGGGCATAGTGGAACCCTGACGTCAACACTAAGAAAAGATACGGTAAATAAAACGGGAAAGGAAGGCATGTAGTAGTAAATGCAGATGGAGAAAAGGTCGCAAAAACCAAGTGCTAAATCCACCGGCTCGACAGGTAGCGTACAGAAGAATAAACGGGAAAGAACGAGGGAATTGAATGGTTGCATATAGTACATTATAGTACACAATAAAAAGCATAGATAACTAGAGGAAATGAATGTGTCAATATTACTGCATGGTATACGCGATGGGAGATGTCGACGATGAGCCTACCAATCATCAGGTATTCATAAGGACATTCCGTCTCGTTTCAGTGTCTTCTCAATGGAACTCAGCGACAAGGCGCGTCGAGGAAGTGCACGCGTTGGACTTGCGTTTCAAGCCCAGGTGGACTTCCCGCGTGTGCCGTGTAATGCTTTGCCGGGTAACAAGCTTTCGGCATCCCTGCCAACAACACTTCGCAACGAGATCTCTCCGCATGTTCCGAATCCCATGCCCGGCAAGATGCTTGGGGATGTCCTCTCCAGTGATCTCCTGTCCGCATACCGGTAAATCCTCATGAGGTTGCCACAGGCATGGCACAGATACTGGATAGTCTACACGGACTCCACGAAACCTCTGACGGACGGGTCTCACGGGTCCAGTAGACCATCCCGTGGAATTTCCATCGACGCGCACATGATCCATCGAATGTAACGGCCAGACGGGACAATGAAACTGTGGAGTCTCTCGACGCACGTCATCGAGCGCTGGACACCCCATAAAGCTGTAAGGAGCACTGTGGGGGATCTCGTTAGAGTCATGGTGGAACAGCTCAGCGGAGGGCTGTGTCATTAAAAGATCCCCAGGGTTGACGGTTGTCTGTAAAAATAGATTTTGAGATGACGTTATCAGCATTAACACGAACAGGAAATGGGTGCACTCACTCCCTCCCACGGCACATGACTGGTAGGAGGGGACAGGAGGGAGAAATCAGAACGGCAACCATCGAACTGCATGCTGGGTCAACGACGTAGATATGTCCGAGATGGCAAACAGGAATGACGTTCACTGTAAGGTTAACTCGGTGAGTTGGGCGTAAGGGTTGCGGGGGACATTCAAAGGGGGAGGGTGCGCTCAAATGGGTCGAATGAAGTGAATAGGAAGGGAGAAGACCACGATATTTAACCGGCGCAAGCCGCCTTGGCATAGCACGCCGCCACCCGACAGTGGTAAGCAGTGGCGGAGGTATTGACAAAGGGAAGCCAATCGCGCCTGAATAGGGGGGACGCGTGGCAAAATGAATATGGCCAGGTGAGAATGGTGCAGTAGTTCGTTCGGCCGACGTGCAAGCTACCTCGTCAGATGATCAGGATCGTGACCACAGCTTGGTACATCGCTTTGACATACCTACTGAATGGAGGGCGCAGTCTCATCAAACGGCCTACCCCTGCTCCGGCGCCACGATCAAATAATAAATAATTTGGCTTGTGTACCCGTTTCTGCATTCAGTGTAGAAGTCAAATCGGCTGAAGCCTGGTTATATGGGAAGCACACATACCTCGGTCAAGCACAATATTATTCGCACCAGGACTGGAGAGGAATAACCAGTCGTTTCACAACGGTGTAGCTGCTGATAACCGGCCTGTGGTACCAAGCAGCTCACTTCATGGAAATAGTGAGTTGGCATTCTGGTCAGGCTGAATCAGCGAATGTGTGGACAGATCACACACGTTCGATCAGACAGCTTATGGCCGACTTGGCGCTCCACCGCCACCGCCATTGAGCGAACCAGACGGCCGCAGCCAAATGACCTCCGACGCGCCCCGGTCGTATCTTTATGTAGTTAGTAGACGAACTACAGCCCTCAGTTCAGCGCCAGTGGTTTGATCGCGCACCGGTTCAACGTTGAGCTTTTAGTGCTGATCCGCCAATCGGACTAGATCACACGGAAGGAAGGATCTACATGCCCAGACGATCCATCATCCAAAGAAGGTTCGCGGTCAAGACCTCGTTCCCCAACTGCCATTCCATATCCAAATGCACCCAGTTGGGTTCCTGAATACGTCGCAGGTCTCTTGGAGGCAATTCCGCTATTCGTTGACAGCCTGGTATGGTTCCTCGACAAGGCTGGACTTGGAACAATTTTTCGACGTCTGCGCGATGTGGCCAGCTTGACATGTGCATCAGGCTGCACGGGCTGCCCGCTGGAAGAGTAATGAAAGTTCGGCATGCACCGGCCGTTCAAGCTTCCAAACGGAGCATGTCGGGATATGAAAGTAGTTTTGTCCCCTAACCTCAACTTTACTACTGTTCTCTAGTCGCGTTTGTTGCCACCGATACACTTTGTCTAGCTACGGAGAAGCCCTAATGAGTAGGACTCGGGTCTCCCACCGCTAGATGTCTTCCAAATGGCGGGGGTGCACCAACCGCGGTCATGTCAAATCATACCCTGTCGGAAGGAATTCAGCTCTTCGTGGACCACACACGCGCAAACCACACGGTACATCGTTGCGCCTGGTATCAACGTTTTTACTTCGGACCCGCAGTCTTGATCTCATTTACCGAGCTTCTACGTCATCAATCTAGTGACATTGCAGCCCCGCTCGAGCCCTGTAGCCGGGAAATGAGTCGGGCCCGGTGCGGTGCCAAGCATGTCCGCACCTCCCCGTCGTAGTCGCGTCGGGTGGCATCGCAGTCTCGGAAATATAAGTGATCGAACACAATGAAAACTTGAATCGCTTCGATTGCGAGGCAATGCCAGACCACTGGCAACGTCATGATACACCAACGCTATCAGATTCGCCGCTCGCCACAGCCCGCATCAATGTTCTATTGACAATATTGTTGCAGCACCGGACGGCATGTGTACATGACTCAGTCCCTAGGCGTCAATATTGGTTCCCCGAGCTCCCCGTTGGATCTTAATCTTGGTACCAACTCATTGCAACGGCCATGATTCATGGTGTATTATCGGACGCAATCAATACATAAATGCATAAGCACAAGACAATATCAATAAAACGTGTCCAACACAACCACTCGGGAAGACGAAAGCCACGCGTACACACACATAATATCAAATACGAGTGCAATCTATCATTTGCAAATGCGCAGGCATCCCGATCAATATCACAAGCAGCTGAGTTGGATCATCTCGCCTTTATGAATGTTTTCGATCCGTGTCCCCAACTATCACTTCACTCTCGATGGTGATGCGTCCCGACGCCTTCAGGCGTTCAATCAAAACGTCACCAAAAGCAGTCGTGGGTGTGAGCACGCCACCGCGCTTGGCGAATCCCGGCAGGTGGTCCGCTTCCAACACGAGAGACAACGCACACTCGGCAGTCATGACTGCAACAGCCATTAATCGACGGGACATGGAGAACAATATGGTGGATGCTCACTCGCTGACAACAAATAACCTGGATTTCCTTTACCATGGAATATGGTCCGCACAGTGGTCGTGCGCCCCTGAGCATCTGGCAACGACGTTGTTATATTTGTAATGTTGAGGGCACCTGCTTCAAGTTGTCTGCAAGGTGGAGGGTCAGCCAGGGACAAACAATGTCATTCCTCAAATGAACAAGACACATACTCATTGCTGGGACCATCACCCGGCTGTGGCATGAACCGACGTGCTAACCACCGAGCCTGAATCACCAGAAGATCAGCGTAGTTCGAGAGATAGAAACGACGACACTCGCAGGCGGAAATAGCTTTAGAA
Organism: Pulveroboletus aff. annulatus; assembly: GCA_038094595.1. Classification (NCBI taxonomy): domain Eukaryota; kingdom Fungi; phylum Basidiomycota; class Agaricomycetes; order Boletales; family Boletaceae; genus Pulveroboletus; species Pulveroboletus aff. annulatus. The sequence goes on from JBBPTX010000062.1 coordinate 43,796, forward strand.
CAGTTACTACGGTCACCAAGAACAGTACCAAGAGCATCGAATGTAGTCGACTCGGAAGTGCCAAGAATTCTTCATACTTGAACTGTGGGCCATATGACAGTTCCGTCGTATTCTCGTGTTCAACATCAGACTCTGCGGCGGTGGCCAACACGAGTTTCGGGTTCCGCGTTGCAAGCTCGAACAAGCCCCATGACCGCTGCACGATTTGCAAGTTTATAATCGCCATCAGATACAAAGCGCCTTGTAGTGGCGGATTTGAAATCGGAAGCGAATAAAAAGCCCTCGGTTGCGGGCTTCTTACGCCTCGGACTTGGTACAGGTTAGGTCACGTGCCTGGGAGTCGAGGTGGAGCAACATACTTGGACTCAACGCAAAGTCCCTTCTCGCGGCGTAGAACTTGTGCTTTGGGACTTCCTGGAGGTAGGCAAGCATGGACGAGAACGTTCCGCCCGATATCCCCACACCGCGTAGCTCCCACGCGGACGTCGACATGTCCACCGTGGTTGAAGGGCCCGCAAACGCCTTGAGGGTTCGGTTACCCAAGTACGCAAGGACGTCGGAGGGAACAGAGTCGAGTCCGGTGCAAGGAACAATCACTGTACCAGAGCGGCTGGCGGCGTAGTCAAACCTGCGTAAGGAATCACATTAGTTGTTACAACGGACGGAGGCTGCATGGCACTTGCTCGACGATGATATCCCTGACCCAAGGTGCTTCGCCCGTGAGGTCGACGTAGTGCCTACCATGGCGTACACACGCCCTGACGACGGGTGTCCCGAAATGCCAGTATGGCCCAACGGTGTTGATGATGACTCGCGCTTGCCGGATGACTCTGTCTACATCATCGGCATTTGTGACATCTAGGACGAATAACGGAATATCTGCCAGGTCGGTGTATTCGTGTACGAGGGCTTTGAGCTTGGACTCCGAGCGCGCAGCTAAGCCGAACGAGAACGACGCCCGCTGTCGGTGAGTGGACAGGTAACGTGCAACCAGACGGCCAGTGTATCCTTCATGATGTCCGAGGTGAGCAAGGGAGCAACAAAACGGTAGAACTGTATTACCGGTCGCACCGAGGAGCAAAATATCGATCATGGTCGTTTGACGTGAAAGTTTCTGGCCCACGTTCTGTGCCACGCACTAGTATGTATAGGTCCTCGTGACATACGCATGTCCTACTGGTCTGCAGCGTACTCTAATTCAACCTTGTGCAGTGCAGAGCAAAGTTACACAAAATGGTCCAAGCCTGCGGAGACACAAGACAAGCTATCCATCAAACATACTACCATCCATTCGGACACCCATATTCTGTTTTACATCCATCCCCAAACGCTTCATCCGTCCAATCTACGCGTGTGGTTATAGATGAGTATGTGACACGCACAAAAAACGCGTACCTCGATTCTTTCGTTCTGCACCTTGCGCAACTCCATCAATTGTTCCCGAGACATATAGCTCTCTTGATCAGTGGTAGCCTTTTTGTGTCTCGTGGCATGTGCTTTCATATCCGCCACAGGGTCGTATGTATCCTCCGGGGGAGGAACAAACTCTCCCGACCGCAGGGAATCCATTCGTCGTTCATATGCTTCCATGTGGTAGTACTTTTCGTGGGGTAATGTGGCTAGTAAAGTGGTTCATGTCCTATCAGGATACAGCCCAAAAGAGAGCTATACCTGTGTTATAGTCTTCTACGAACACGGCAAACTCTCTTCGTTCCTGTTCCTTGGACAGTGTCTCTGCATTGAGTTTGCGTTCTTCGAGGAGCCAGGTTCTGAATTCCTGCGTTTTATTATAAAAGCTAGCAGGTTTGTGTCAGCCCATGTCCTGCAAAGAGAACGTGTTGACAGAACTCACTCAGAGTCGTTGATGATACCATATTTTCCCCAGTGAGCACTCGAGCTCCCGGTCCCGTGCTTTTTCTTCTATACAGTCAATCAATGGAAATAGGAACCCAAGGCAATGAAGAAGGCACCTTCTTCTCCTTCCTTTCTTTTCGTCTGCGCTCCTTCTCTTCATGGGAACGAATTTTCTTCTTCTTGTGTCGTTTGTGATCAGACCCAGAGTCCGAATCTGACGAGCTGCTTGCGAGTGATCGAGATCTTTTCCGTCTGTCCTTCTTACTCCTGTTATTGTGTCTCTCTCTTGATCGCGACTGACGTCTTTCACGGGACCGCGAGCGCGAATGAGATCTATGCCTCCTGGAGGTATGCCCAGGAGAGGTTGATCGGGACCACGACTTCCTTCTAGGCAACGGCGAGCGAGAATGATTCCGTCGAGGTCGTGTCAATTTGTGTTTGTCATCCAGTTCAGTTCGCCTGGAGTCCTCATGTCTATGTGACCGTCGGTCGCGTGGTTCGTGCCTGTCTCTGCTGTCCATCTGCGGACAGCGGTCCCGACTGCGACTTCTGCCGCGGTGCTGAACAGAGGACATAGAAGCCGATTGGAAACCTAGAAGAGTTTGTTAGGCTTACTCCAGCGAGTATTGTAGTGTCAGTAATTAACGCTGGCTGTGGTGGTTGTTTGGATCGAAAGCCTTTGGTAAACAACGCCAACTCGCTTACCACATTCATGTGTGATCCACATCAACTCCGAATAACCGATCGTCAATATTTCAATATTGATGTCCCTCCGTCTCACCAACCATGTTTAATGCGCAATATCCGCACCGTAGTAAATTCATTGCACTCCTAGTGGTATGCCCAAGGGCCACGAGGCTATTCCAAGTATTTACGAACACTTTCGCAGCCGGCCACAAGTTTTCCTCCGAGGCAGGGCATTCATGTTGCGTTCAGTTTACCAGGCGCCTACCACCGCCAATGGCGTCAGCAAGCATCAGTTGACACAGGAATCGCTCAACGACAGTCGCGACTCCATCTTTCTGTGTTTTTCCAAGCCGACTCGCGCAATGGCATGGCAATCCGAGGTCAACGAGGTTAGGGGCTGTCTGTCTTTTTGCACGGCTATCAGCTGATGATGGCGAGATCTTCAGCAGATGACATCCCGTATCAGGGTTTATTTTACCGACTGTTACCATTTTCGTCACTATTTTTTCCTCAGCGTCATGGCCTTGCCTGGTCCTCGTTCGCCAGGCATTGTCTAAACCTATATTTACCTATGGCGTGTACATCGCCTGGCATGCATGCCTCGAAAACCCAGCTGTTACCCCCGAGTGCACCGCATTTAACTCAAGTTTGCGCCCTCACATGCCACACGCGTCGTGAAAAGTCTCCGCGATGGCGATTAATATGTAATATGGCCCCGTGGTGAAAGGGTGAGCCATCATCGCGCCGGATGTCATGCGCCTAGTGTTTACGATCGATCAACCTGCCGCCCTCCCCGGCAGAGGGATGTCGCATATTTCACCACGACCACGACCGCTCCTCTGTCGTCATCGCCATTCGCCGAGCGGTGCACTCGTTTTCATGAACGCCATTGCATCACAGCAAAGAGTGCCAACACCGATGTTTTATAATGTCGGTTGATGCTTCACGCTTCCCCATCAAAGAAGCATCAACCTTCTTTCGAGATGTACTCCTGTGATTCGAATCCTTTCCCTGGTTTCCTGGTTTCTGGAGCAGGAACCGTCCACCATGCTCAGAGGTCAGTCTGCTGGCTTTGACGAGGCGGCTGTTCGCTGACCGGCTGCATGGTTCAGCACCTGCCATGTCTCTCGCGCCTCTTTTTCTCCACACGCATCCACAACGGATCATTTTATTCCAATAGAGTCGCAGCAACTGTACTCGTTGATTGGCTATGGTAGTCACTTGCCCCAAGCGCCCCGAACTCCCAGAACAAAATCCGCGCGATCATTCCCCCTTTCTGTGGGAAGCGCATCCACAAAGACTCCTTTATCGCTATCAAGCCACCCCTATCATCCTGCTAAATTGTGTCATCGCGCACCTGTTCGGCCTCAGGAGCGAAGTCCCTTCTCGACTACTCCGTCCCCTTCTCTAGCCTTTGACACTACTCCACGATTTAATGCGGTATTCGCTAGCTCCGCATCCACGTTCTGGGACGATCTAGACGTCTTAACACGGAAATATCCCCCGCTTCCAACCGCGTCGCAGTCTAACATCGTGGGTTCCAACGCGAATCAGAATGTGCCATCATTCATGGAAAGTCTTGCGGTTCCCGCGCAGCCATTTGCGTCAAATACGCCCGCATTACCGTTGATCTCTGTCGATCAATCAGATGCCGAATATGCTCAAGACCACTACGGCAACATACCTTGTTTTTATCAGTGCCGCTTCGATGTTTCCGGCAGTCCGTGCAATAAATGGATTGTCGGCGAGAGGACCCGAATACTCCGCCACCTCCGGAACTACCACCATCTCCAAACCGGTCCTGCCACCCCCGCACGTTGTCGTTGGGAGCAGTGCACACACAGTCGGCCGATGAAACAGGAGAACCTGTCCCGCCATGTCGTCATGCATCTGGGTGTGAAATGGAGATGCCCCCATTGCAGACGTTTATTTTCGCGTGACGACGCTGTGCATCGGCATATTGAACGCACGGTTCCAGGGATGGACGTCACAGAAGCCGAAGTGGTACCAGGCCGCGAGGCACGTGCTGTAAATGAAACGCAGTGCAGGGGGGGCTGTATTGCTTAGACCTCGCATATGCCGGTATGGCGGAACCTTTTTTCCTCTTTGCAGTTTTGTTGGAGTAGTAGAGCCCCGCTTTCATGTTTTCCACTTATAAATATGCCACCATGACACCCTATTCTCGTCGCGTTTTCGATATGTGGTTCAGACTTTCATGCTCCCTCTATGGTAGACGGCCATTCATGACATGATTTGTTCCCGGCCTCTAGAAATGTCGCGTTTAAAGCAGTGGTCGGATTGTGCCCAAAAAAGTATCGGGTTTCGGATTCTGCGAGTTCGACGTTGTTTGGAATGGAGGGAGCTGCCAAACAACAAATGTTCCCCAAAAGGAAAGGTCTTCTCATACACACGTCGGTGTAATTAATGAATGTTCACAGAACAGCATCCTAGTCTCCTTGATACACGTTGGTAAGTTTGTCCATTTCACGATGGCTTGTTATGTATATTGAAACATAACCAGCCCGGGAAACCAATGTCAACATCGCGACGAAGTGTTCCAACCCCGGGAAAACGGTTTTCATTGACCCGCATGACCTCCACAAATAACACCGCGTTGTCAGTTGCGGAACCCTCGAGAATGGTCTCAGCTTCCGCTCACTCGAAGGCTTACTCCATGTCCTCCACTAATCATCCACCACCCGACCACCTCCGATCTCCTTCTCCACCGGCCTCGAGCTACTTTCCATCGTTCGCAGACACCGAGTTTGGCGAGCCGCAACCTACCCCAGATGCGACGAATCACTTTGCGTACAGCACAACACTCAGGCGACATCATGCGGAGCCAATGGGCCTTGTCCCGCAAAGACTCTCTAACATGGTACCCGCATCCGCCGAGAATTTCGTGCAGAGAATGTCCAGGATGGTGACAGGGCGTTCTCGGGATGAAGAAAGCGGCTACCCGTTGGTAAATGGCCGGTCTACCCCACTTCGAACGAATCGCGAGGAGAAAAAGGACACACCCTCTGCACGATTTGCACACTGGAGTGTCGAGGTACGTGTCAGCTTGGATGCTTTCTCTCTTCTGTTTCCATGCAGACCACGCAGCCCGACGTGGCGATGCGGGGAATTTCTACATGGAACGTCAGGGGTTGACAGACACAGCCCCAACGTTATCTAATCTATATACTATACTCGGAACCTTGGCTAACCGGGGTTTTTCTCATCGATTACAGGATACCGTAGCGTATTTTCAAACATCTATCCTGGCTGGTCTATCTGCAGCCGTCGTCCCGTCACTGCAAAATGTACATGGATACAACGAATTCTCCGTCTCAACACCCGAACCAGTTCTCCTCAAGTTTGCGAAAACAATTTACGAGAGTCCACTTATATTACTGCTCTGTGCGAGTGCGGCTATTAGCGCAATCATGGGAAACGTTGACGACGCCGTCAGCATAACGGTTGCCGTCGCAATTGTTCTAACAGGTAATAGAATCGATCTTGTACCTGGCCAACTTTTGATGTAATTTCATTAGTTGGCTTTATACAAGAACAGCGTTCAGAAAAGAGCCTCGAGGCGTTGAATAAGCTTGTCCCACATCATTGTCACGTCATCCGGTATGGACTGTGTCCGTTTCCATTCGATGGTTCTCACGCAGCGCCAACAGTGACCAACGGAAAATACACATACTTGCAAACGAACTAGTCCCTGGGGATGTCGTGTCGTTGTCGACAGGCGACCGCGTTCCTGCAGATATTCGCATCATATCTGCTGTTGACCTCGAGATCGATGAGAGCAGTCTGACTGGGGAAACGATCGCGCGTTCAAAGGACCACAAACCGTGCGAGTTTGAGGGTGGGATTGGTAATTTATCCAAGGAGCCGGGATCGGGCGAAGTGGTTGCGCTTGCGGAACGGTCTTGTATCGCATACATGGGCACATTGGTGAGGAATGGTAAGCCGGCTCAGGAGCTGTTTTTCGCATTGACCAAGTTGGTTTCGGACACAAGGACATGGGAGTGGGGTCGTCATTGCTATTGGTGCCCAGACAGAATTTGGTGTCATCTTTTCTATGATGCAGGATGTGCGTACTCTACCTCTATCTCTATATCACTTCCCTATTCAATTTGATCTTGACATTGCTTCCTTTAGGTTGACGAGAAACGGACCCCCCTTCAGTTAAGCATGGACGAGCTAGCGCAAAAGCTGTCATTCTTGTCGTTTGGAGTTATTGGATTCATTTGTTTGATCGGAATGTGGCAGCAGCGACCATGGCTGGATATGTTTACCATTGGAGGTGAATCTTGACACCATTGAGATGACTTTGGCTCATGCTTTTGATGCAAGTCTCGCTTGCGGTCGCTGCCATACCCGAAGGATTACCAATCGTGACGACAGTTACCCTGGCTCTTGGAGTGATGCGGATGTCGAAACGCAAGGCAATTGTGAAGAAACTTCACTCTGTAGAATCTTTAGGTTCAGTTTCTGTCATATGCTCTGACAAGACAGGAAAGTTTCTTCCGATTGTGATAGCGTGACATCACAATTGATTTGACGTGCAGGGACATTGACCAAGAACGAACAGACGGTCACTGAGATTTATGTGGTTGACGAAAACCTACACGTCGATTCGGTAGTTGCACCCTCACCAGCGGTTCGTAAAACCCTCGAGATTGGTTCGCTGTGTAACAATGCTGTGGCGTCGCAAACCGAAGATGGCGTTTACATTGGCCAGTCCACCGATGTGGCACTACTCAACGTCCTCTCCGCGTTCAGTTTACCCGATCAACGCAATGTACGTCGATCTACATCATCTTTTGCCTCGACTAAGTCGAATTCAGACCTTTACCCGACTCTCTGAACAATCCTTCAACTCGGAGCGAAAGTTCATGGCCGTTAGCGGTGTACATACATACCCCAACACACTCTACAACGGGGCGCCCCGAGAGATCTATTATATCAAGGGCGCCATCGAAGCAGTAATCAGCCGCTGCAAATATTATTACGTATCAGATAATTCTACACCGACCCTCGACAGCAACACTCGCAGTGTTATTCTCTCAAATGCTCAAACGGCAGCATCAAAGGGCCTTCGAGTGCTAGCAATGGCATATGGCTATTGCTCCGATCCCCCCAAGCCAGACGTAGTGGCCTCTCAAAAGTTTCAGAGCCCATCACAGACGAGACCGTCTTCGCCGGAGACTGAGAAAAATAACCTTATCTTCGTAGGCTTCCAAGCGATGCTCGATCCCCCAAGAAAGGGTGTAGCGGACGCCATTGGCCTCCTCCAGTCGGGCGGTGTACAGGTGGTGATGATCACTGGTGATGCGGAACCAACCGCACTTGCGATCGCACAGAAACTTGGCCTCCGCGTTGGTAGACACACGCATGAAGGCTTGTCGAACCGGTATTGCTTAACCGGCAAGGAGATCGATCAGATGAGTAGGGCGCAACTGGTTGAACGGGTTGGTAGCACGACCGTGTTTGCACGTACGACGCCGCGACACAAGATGGCGATTATTGAAGCCTTTCAAGCGCGCGGAGCTGTTGTGGCTATGACAGGAGATGGAGGTCAGTGTTGACGTTTGGAGCTTCCTTGCAGATTAATTGATTTCTCAATCCTCTTCGTAGTTAATGACGCGCCGGCACTCAAGATGGCCGACATTGGCGTATCTATGGGCAAGAGCGGGACCGATGTAGCTAAAGAAGCTGCAGACATGATCCTAGTTGATGATAACTTTAGCACTATTCTTCCTGCTGTCGAAGAAGGTAACAAAAACGTCTTTTCTTCAGCGATCCTGGATTGACTCGTACGCAGGGAAATCTATATTCCACAACATTCAGAATTTCTTGTGTTTCCAGCTCAGTACTGCTGCTGCTGCGCTTTCGTTGATCACATTGAGCACGTTCCTCGGATATAGCAACCCACTCAATGCCATGCAGATTTTATTTATTAACATTCTTATGGATGGTGGGTCTCTTAGCGGTATCACATTTTCAATCCTTGTTGATGTTCCCTTGATAGGACCACCAAGTCAGTCATTGGGAGTAGACCCAGTAGACCCAGCAATCATGCGAAAACCACCTCGGAAAAAGAACGAACCAATTATCACCCGGCGGTTCCTATACCGCGTTCTATTTTCAGCCTCCACCATTGTCTTTGGTACATTATTTGTCTATTATTTTGCGTTAGTAGGAGACGAACAGATGTCACGGAGGGAGCAGACTATGGTACGTAACCACATCCCTTTCCGCTCTATCTACAATTAAAGGGGACCTGGTTTCCGCAGACGTTCACATGCTTTGTCTTTCTCGATCTTGTGTCCGCAGTTCAGAATCGCGGTCTTGGCTGCGGATTGTCCCAAAACAGGATGCTGGTCTCGACCGTGTCGGTTTCGTTTCTGGTGCTACTTGCCCTGGTCTATGTGCCTTTCATGCAGGTGGTTTTCCAGACAGAGGCCCTTGCTATCGGGGACTTGATGACCTTGGTGTTGTTGGCCGCGACGTCGTTCCTCTTACACGAGGGTCGGAGACGCTATGAGCGTTCGATAGATGCGGATTTGACATACAGTATCACTATGGACCAAATAGCGTGAAACGCGGTTTCATACCTATTCTGCTATCATTTTTCCCATCTCGGCCATAGGCATCACCCCAGTTGATGCCGAAGTTCGATCGCATCATTCTCTGATCGCAGCGTCGAGGCGGGACGGATGTAGATGGCAACTTGGGTAATATATTTACAGATGATAGCAGCATATAGGTAGCACATGTAATCGACTTGTGTATAACACTCTTGGTATCTATGAATTCCTTGGGACAACGCGAGGGATGAATGCAGGCGGAATAGCGAGGGACAATTGGACAACGGGAGGTGGTATGGTGCCTCGGGCGACGAGGGACTGGGCGTAGCACTCAATGCGCAGCTCCTAAATCATTTGCAAGTCAGCCAACGAAAAAAAAAGAGCAGAAAAAAAGTAATAGAAGGGGAAAATTCGCATACCTCGAAGCTCCATGCTGCGAGTCCCTCGGCTGCGGTGATGCTCTCGTACGTGAAACAACGCGAAGGGGTCACATCATCACGATCCTCATCCTCGTCGCTGTCCCGGTTCTCTGCCTCTCCGCCCCTTCCCTCATTGTCGGCCCTGGAATCCATCTTGTCCAAGTGGGCTGTACGTGTCATGTGACGCGGTCTGAATCTATGAGACGTGGCACGCGACGTATGCGTACGATTGCCAGGCGCGTTGTTATTGCCGCTGAAGACCCGGTTTCGTTGGGGGAGCGGCGCGATCGCGCGTATGGGCGCGGCTGTCCACTGAGAGGCAAGCGCTCGAGTGTGGTTTGCCAAGCTGGCCGACACGTCGTAGTCCAACGTAGCTCCGGTGCTGCTAACGGTAGAAATGGGGAGGGCTGAAGGGGAAGTGAGGGCACCGAAAAGATTGGTGTCGGGCGTCGGGGCGAGTGTTGTCAGTAAACCGAGTGACGAGGTCATTTTGTTGCGTCGAGCTTGAGGTTTCGCTGAAAGCGACAGAGGATGTAAAGGAACAAACTCTGAAATGAAGTGCGTCTTGCGGATTTCCTTGAAGACCGGAGGACCTTTTTTTTTTCTTCATCATCCGTGCGCCGCCCTTTTAGAGGTCGGCGCGAGAACAATATGTCCCAAAACTGACGAGATGTGGGCTAGTGCCACTGGAGTGGTTTCACGCGGCCGGAGAATGAAAAGGGCTACGGTGTTTCATTATCTCCACAAACATACAATGATACAATTGTTGTACACACACGATCGACTCAGTACGTAGCTAGCATTTAACCGGATACAAAAAAGGTGGCAGCTCAGTTTGCATATGAAACTTGGAAGGCCCATGCGTAGTCGACTTGATCAACTTGACTTTGTGGAACATCGATTGTCAATACGCTATCCTGCTCAATGGTCCAGTCGAGACCTTGCCAAGCCGTCGCGGCCCCGTTCGCCGGTCCGAGCAATTTGATGGTGTCTCCCTTTTGGATAGGAAGCACAACGCCACCCGCGTCAATGACAACCGAGCCATTGACGGGTTTGATAAACGCTATGATGCAAAACGTTTCGGGTGTCGTCAGGAATCGATACGACCCTGTGGGATCCTGCGACGCTTGATACCAATAATCCTGTAACGTGTGATTCAGAATACGATGTTTCGTCACAGGCGCTTACATACTGTGGCGTACACGCATTGGCCAGCGTACTTGAGCCATTTGCCAGCTGCCAGAAGATTTTCTGCCATCGGCTCAATAATGTTACCCTCCGCGGTGGGGCCGACATTGAGCAGACTGAGAAGGTAAGTAAACAAACAAACAATTAGAAGTGGCACAGGAACTAGCTTACTAGTTTCCATTCTTGCTTACTACGTCGATCAGCCTTTGGATTATTGTAGTGGGATCGGTATAGTCCGCTGCATCGGTTGCATTATTGATACCAAAGCTGAATGGGTCCATGCCTTCGGTTGTTTCCCATCTTCTCGTGGAGAGCGATCCGAAGAGGGCGTACTCGGGCGTATCAAAGTCAGGTACCGCACCACAACCTACAGGATCAACAGTCAGGACGCCAGATCGTAACGTCACTTGGAGTACGAACGGTCATTCATAGTGACCTGGTACCCATGTTCCATAGCATAGTTATAGAACTGTGCTGCAAATTCAAGAGTGTTGTTCGGACCACCAATGTCACACCACTTTGACGAGTGTCAGTGAAGGATACACCAATCTCACAAGAGCATACCATTATCTCAGACTCATAATCGAGAGCAAGGGACAACATGTGTGGGTACAGCAGATCTTGGACGTAATCAGTGATATTCAGCATGCCGGTGTAGGGCTCGAGCTGTGAATAGTTGTAGGGGTTGTGTGCGAGTCCCCCGGGCCATGACCAGAATCCATATGGTGCAAAGTAGGGGTTGAACCTTGAGGGCTCATTAGATTTTTGGAGTAGCTGACATCCCGGAACTGTCACTTGCCATTCAGGGAGCGAATAATAGGTACCACGGTGGAGATGGGGCTTCTCGGCCTTCGCAGTATCCATCAACTCCTTGAGAAAGTCACGATGAGGATTAAGATGGACACTGCTGCGGTGGGTTGTATTCTTGGTGTCGAAAAGATTATATCCGTCGTGGTGTTTCTGCGGCATACGTCAGTAAGAGGGTTCGAAGGCAACAAACCACACGAACCGTAACAAAAACGAAATACTTTGCACCGGATTCGTCAATCAGATCCAACCAAGCGCTTGCATTCCAGTTTCTTGCTGTAAAATTTGCAATAAAATCATCGTAAACCACTTCCTGACGAGTAATTCAGCTGCGACCCTACCCTCAAAACGAGGTTTCTTACGGATCCGAAGTTTTCTAAGTGATAGTCCCAGGTGTGTTTGCTTAGGTGCGGCGGGTTGTGGAGGCTCCAGCTGGATTTTGACGTGAAATCAGAAACAAGGAATGATGGACTCCGACACGCACTCATACCACTCTGCATAAGTACCCGGTGGAGCCTAATAAACGCGTGTGAGAAACACAACAAGTATATGGGCCGTAAATCAACAGCATAACCTACATAAGCTGGAACACTATAAAGTCCCCAGTGGATACTGGTATGTCTGAGTAATTATTCTTCACAACAGGATGATATTTCCTGCTTACAATATTCCATATTTTCCTTGGTTCCACTTGGTCGAGAATCAGTGCGACAGCGCAACGTCAAGGAAAGTGACCTACCCAGTTCGGAGGTTCGTGCGTTGATAACACGCTCTCATCCGCTGTCCAGGTCTGCAGAAGGGGTGTAATGGGCCATCCCCTTGACGTCCCGACCACATTTCCCTCTTCATCTTTGATCCGTACCGTCGCATCCCCAGTTCCATTGTTGTTCAAAACCAGTACATCAAACCGGGCCTGATCTCCAGGCACGAGACGGTATACCACGCCGGGCGTTACCGTAGTCACACCATCCCCGGTTAACTCCACCTCGTATTTGGAACGAATCGATGTACTCGGAAGGGATGCAAGGTTACTTGGCAAGAGATTTGCTAACGTGATGGCAACCGCTTGGGCACGCTGACCATCTACGTCTTCCCATCGGGTGCTAAATTGGACAGTACGAAGTGAGAGCTCGGGACCAGTCGGGGCAGTGGAGGGGACAGCGGAGGGTGTGATCGATATAGCAAAGATATGAAGCCTGTTCGGTTCGTCTGTTGTTTGAGGGAGCGTGATACTCTTTAACGGGACGCGCGAGTGAACCGACACCGAGCGTTGGAAAATCTGGGACGAATTCCAGCTAGTGGATGCGCCGTAATTGTCGAAGTGATAGGGGCTAGCGCAAACGTGATTAGTACGGCTACTCACATGTGGGATGTAGAAATAACTCACGTTCTGATATCCCCCCAATTTATAGTGGGGTGTCTCCACCAATTCTTTGCCGCAACTTCAATAGGATGTTGGAATTATGGAAAAGACACGGCGGGATTAGCGGCTCACATGGCAGTTCCGCGACGGAGTTGTCTTCGTAGTTGAGGCCGAATTCGTAATTGAATTGATCTTATGCGGAATTTGACCAACGGCGTTCATGTTACAATGGAATGATTCACTAACCGTGAGACCCGTCTCCAGCATAAAGAAGATGAAGCTCGTGCACATGAGTCGCAGCGGGAAGCTTGACGACTTGTCCTTGGGCGATGATATTATCGTCTCCGGCACCCCACGAAGTCGGTAGATCGTACTAGACGTCAAGAATCAGTCGCAGAAAAATCCTGCGGACGATGGAAAGACTTACCGTCACACCGTTGAAAAGCCAGGGTCCAACTGGGAGATATTCCGCTGCGTATGTTGAACCGTATCTGTTGAAATTGCCGCTGGTGCCGTTGATAGATGCAGCTTGGTTATTTAAATAGCTTGACAGTGGGATTGGGGTGGACGGAAATTGGACGAATGAAGGAGAAGTGGCCCAAAAGTATGCGAGCAACGCATCACAGAGGAAAGGAATGCTAAACACCCTCATGGCAGACCACACGCCTTCTGGCGGTGGTGTGGAACACACGTTTTGTATCACCTGGATATTCCGTAAGAACTGCACCAGTTGCCCAAGGAATGTCGTCTGACCGTATGCAACCTCATAATAGTGTGCGCGGGGAAAACGCGGCGGTGAACTTGGTCAGAGTCAGGGCCTTCAAGTTATCACTAGTACTACTACTACTAGGTAGATCAGGTGATCAGTGACTTTCAAATATAGTTGGCCTACATCGATGATAACGATAATAACTCTTTCGTGAGTCTGGAAAGTGAAATAACGAGATCACACACTGTACCGTGTACACATAGTATAGGATCAATGAAAAAAATATGTCAAAAAACCGGTAGATGGGTCATCAAAGGGTGTATCTATACAAAGGACTGTCATCACCCATTTCTCTGAACTCATCCCTTCGATCTTCGGTAATCTTATACTGACGGCACTGCTCCTCTTTCTGTTTGTTAATTCTGTTGTAATCCCACATCGCAAATACCGTCAGAATGATACTGGTCACCAATTGCAAGGAATAGGTCAGGAACAAAAACTTGACTTGCCATGAAGAAAGGCATACCTGAAACCCAGACAACCCATCATGGTACCATGGCCAACAGGGAACCGTGGTGGATCAAAGTAAATGAAGGCGGCGCAGAATCTGTGTTTATCAGATTGTAATGTATGACTGAGTAAGAATATCGACATTGGCTTACGCTCCTAGATTTGCTATCCCGACGAGCATGGCAATGACGATGCCACGTTTCATATCTCCGCCGGCATTCACGCCGGCCCATACAATTTGAATGGGAATGACCGGGAATATACCGGCAGTGGCAATGACAGTACCGATGTACGCTATACCAGGTTTCGCTTGGGTGTATAAGATAATATACCCTACGGCGGAGAGAATTGACCCAGCGAGAACAAATGGCCCACGGAGTTTGGTATGATCAGAGTAGATCCCAAGAGGGATAGTGATTGCACAGGCCACGGCATAAGGGGGGATAGAAAGTAATTGAGCGTTGGCGGCAGAGAAACCGAGCTCATTGATGATCATAGGGAGGAAGAGAGGGATCGTATAAACTGGGATGATCGCACTGGAAGACCATGTAAGTATCAGTACAACTAGTACCGGATATCATATGTACATACCCAAGAGATATACCTGCTTGAACGTAAGTTTTATGATCTTTGATGGCTTGTAGAACGAAAGCAAATTCAAAGTGACTTGCAAGATCTTGCGAATCGTCCTTCAACAGCTGAATGACCTGGCGTCTTTCAGTCTCGGTCAGGAATGATGCCGTATCTGGGTACTAGACATCGAGGGATAAGTAATTGGAGGCTAGACGATTTGGTGCTCACGTCATGCATCCAAAAAAAGGCCGCAGAAGCTACGAGTACTGTGGCTGCAGAAAAACATATTCAATTGCTTTTACATCTCGATAGAGCTCAGACTCACCAAGTCCTTCCAGACAGAACTAAGCATTGCGTGAATGTGTGCACACACAATTTTTCAACATACGCTTACGATCCACTGCCAGCCATGAAGGCCACCAATGCTGTCGGAGAAGGGTAAGCTTGGCTACCGTTTTTTTCATTCTTAAAATCGCTTGCCCATCCATTTTCTCGATACCGTAGCTTTTCCAGTCGGAACGTGAGCGAATTGTTAACAGGCTTTGAAAGACAACTTACGCAAGGATCCCACCACAGGCACCCGCAGCGGTTACTGCAGAGGAGAATATGGCAACGCTCCTTGCCCGATTTGCACGTGGATACCACGATGAAACGTAATAGTGTATACCAGGAAACAACCCAGCTTCTGTAAGGCCGAGGAAAATTCGTGCGCTACGTGACACAAAAAATAACGTCAGTTCTCGAGCTGCAGACTCGTACTTGGGCCATTACACAACAAGACCTTGATAAGTATCTACGAGACATATAAGTGTCGTGATCAGACCCCATCCAACCATCATTGAGGGAACTATACAAGGAAGTTAGGTCAGAAGAAAAAGGCGACAATGGATGAACGAGTGAAATACTCCATCTGGATGGTAGATAGAGTTTAAGAATGATGTTTCTGCACAAATTTTAATAAAGAATGAGACTTTACCCTTCTGACGTACGACGGAACTTCCGCGAGAATATATAAAATCTAAAGGGGTCGTTTGTCATTAGTGTTTTAAAAACCAAGGAAAGAAAGCGCACGTAGAAGACCGCAGCAACAGTGTTATACCTTAGTCCGACGAGATGCAGGTCGGTTGCCATACCAGCTACTCTGGCATTGCCTAATAAGCGGTTAAAGTTCGTAACCGAAAAAGATGTCGAATACCAGTGATTCCTACCGATATTTATGCGGTCTCTGGAAGGCAAAATGTCAGTGAGACACTGAGAAGACTGTGTGGTCCCGGTAACTCACAGGAACGAAAGAAGGTAGAGCAGAGTAACCAAGGGGAGAACATTCCAATCTATTTTGCGTAGTAACTTGGCATGCTCTGCAGGATCAAGCCCGATAGTGACGACGGCCTCCTTTTTATCACTGTCGCTAGTCAAGGGAGGTGAATCCGTCCGTAGCATTGAGACTGCAAGAAAGATGAGGGGAAACAAAACTGACTTGCTCACGGGTTGCTCCTTACTTTATATCCCACCATGATCTGCTAACTAGGTCCAGTCAGCCCCTGCGAGGCATGTCAATGACGCCCTCTAGAAATGGAATCGTGCGCTGGCCGTCAGTAACAATCAGCACGGTGCGGCGGTTCCTAAGTATGTAATGCACTACCAATCCAGCAACTTTCCCAGTTTGCCGAAGATAGGACACCCACGCAGGTGTCTGGCGACCTGCTGGTGTGTAATCATACTATTATGTGTGCGTGAGTAAAGCCTGGAACAACGATGAAGCATGTTCCGCAGGGAACCGATGAATCGATCGATTACCTCGAACGGTAACATGTCCCTGCTATTCACTCCGAGTCGTCCTTCGTACACATTATCCTTCAAATTCCCAAAGTGCGCAAACTGCATGGCAGTCGGCTAGATCGATGTAAAAGACTGTCCAGAGAAACGGGCAGCAAGTGCATTGTCGCCCTATAAACGGTTGAAAGTGTCGCCAACACGTTTTGGGCACAGTTAAAACGTTGAATTGAGCATTCGAACTCCTGCAGTGGTCTCAATGGATAGAACGTTGGCCACTGGCTGGACATGCGTAAATGAACGGTGATTAACATGCGTGTCACCGTCCAATCCATCACAGCCTGTATGTTCGTGAACCAATTCATCTTCCCCGTGTGACTGACTTGGAAGACCTGGTTCACTTGCAACAGTGGTTGGTCCTCACCCAGTGGCCTTGTTCACGTATTCAGAGTCGACCATTGTGAGAGATATCGGTTCAACTTGGAATTGCCGGGGTATCAATAGGGTGCTGCCAACGGGCGGTGCTGCAACTATATTCCACCTCAGGATCCAACAGTGATGGTGACAGTCCTGTAGATAGATCAGTGAATCGCGTTGATGCCTTTCACATGATGTAACACCATACCAGTCAATGCCTCGCCAGGCATGACCACTGGCAACCAGTGGCAAGCCTGTTCGTAGTGATATTGGTACTACACCTGTGGCAGTGCTGGCGTGTGAGCTGTTCGGAACAGCTTCGGAATTTCGACAGCAACGACGAGCAATTGAACTACCAAATTAGGGCAACACACGGACGTGGACTCAAACGGAATTACAAGTATCCATGCAGACAGCGCACATTGATGGAGGATTTTTTGTTACTACATACGAATACGCGTGTGATCGAAAAAGGTACACAAGGTTGACCAAAGTGACGGATGACGAGGATTATTCGGCGTACACGATGGACGCTGGACTTCTGTCCGTATTTCCCTGAGTTAGTAACGCAATAGATCATCCGAGTCGACAGTGTTTCTTACCTCTTTTCTTCACCCTACCGGTGGACGCGTTGTAAGTGATGTAAATAGTTTGATACGGTCACCAGACGAACCTCATGCATCCAGCTTATTTGCGCTTTCAGCTCCGTCAGACCAAAGAGCAATATGACTTCGTAATGCATTTTGTAATAAACACCTCCATCGGCAGCCTCTTTTTCCTCCAAGGACCAGGCAAGTTTGGAGGTGTCAGCAATCACAGTACCCATTTTGGTGAAGGACGCTATTCGAAGTTGACGCGTCAGCGACTCGAAAGCGCATTAGCATATTGTGACCAGGCTTACCAGGTTCATTGTCCATCCAACAGGGATACAGGAGATCCCCTCTGTACGCAAGAATGGATACTTCAGTATTCATCAATGCAGAGCGATATCTCCGCTCTCTGGTGAAAGAAGATCGAAATTCCTCTTCCTCGGAAACTTGTACTCCCTATCGAGAAATCATGTAGATGAAGAATTCCCACAAATAAGCAGTCACCACCTTTCGCAGTATCCACGAGAATGCGTTCGGTATTACGGTCTTCCCAGATGGTAAGTCATATTTTGTACTTTCTCGTTCTCTGTGGTCGGAAAGGGCTGGGATGTACGTTGTGACACATTCTAAACCATAAGTGACCCTTGAGGTTCGCGAAGTAACCAGTGGATCAATGTAGGATAATACAGCGCCATTTGCAACTGCCTTGTTACTAAAAAGGTTATTAGCGTCATCCAATTTTGTCGATATAACACAAACACATGACTTGGAGGTCTACACAGGTGTACATCTGAAAATACAGAATGATTCTGAAGACGCCTATACAAGAAATCACTGGCGGCATAGCCACCGACCAGAAAAGCATGCTAGAAGGTGCCATTAAGCCACGCATAAAGCGTGATGTCGGGATCGGGCTCACCTTGATTTGTATCTGCAGCTTCGTTGCGGCTTCCCGCTGCTTCTCAAAGGCATCAACAATGGCCTCCACAGAAAGTTCAAAGAATTTTGCGATGTCTTCCCTGTGTAGCCATTCAATACTAGTATACAATGCGAATCACCTCCTACCCAGCCAACTTGATCTGGCCAGAGCGAATATTATATTGAGGGTCTTTGTCACCAGCAGATCCGAATCTGATGTATTGCGGATCGTTGGGATCACGGAACCTCAGTTTCGTGTCCTTGTCGAAAACCTCTTTCATTCGTTGAACGTGGTCATGGGACCCATATTGCGAATTGGCAAGTTTAGCTGGACTAAATGTGACGAAGTAAGGTTGCTCAGAGTAACAAAGTTACGTACCCTTGAGAAATGCATGCGCTCTTTGAGTAACGAAAACAGATCCCTGAAGGCGACCTATGGGGGCAACAATTAAAAAAGAACTTAAATCGACTCCAAAAGACCTTACACTCCGCAGGTGCAATCTCCTTGAACTCCCTTGGAGGGGACAGCTTTACGGAGTAGGCACTCAAGTCAATAGTACCACCTCCAGCGTCAATAATAATCACCCCTTGTTGTTCCGGCTCTTCAGCGACTTCCCCCGACTCTTCATCCTCTGCAAGGTCTTCCGACCCACTAGTAACAACAGGGAGGCTGAAGAATGAGTCCGAGACCAGCACATTGGTGCAGAAATGAAGACTAGCTTCTCCTTCGGTCAGCAGATGAATTCGACTTGCATGTTCATCCCCTTCGGGAATCAATCCAGCGATCTTGGCAGCGAGGCGGATTTGCTGTTGTTGGAAACCTTCCCACCCATTCGGGTGGGTAAGAATGAAGTGGATCTTGTTCTCCAATGACTTCCACATGATAGTATGCTTTTCGATGATGTAGTTGCGCGCGCACGTAAAAAGATATTCCATAAAGTCGGCGAGAACCTGAATAGCATCTTTGTACCGGGGGAGGGGTGGGATGTCTTCGTCGGTGATATGCGACGATGCTAGGTGCTTTGGTCGCAAGTGAAGCTTCCACCTGATGTGGTTTCTGCATACGAGGAACAACAGAGGACCTGTGATCTTACCATTCGACTTTATCCCAACCTTCCTTTTCTGCCTGTTCGATAATTTCTTCCTGTAGTGCCTCGGCGCCAACAGCCCTTACAGCACCTGAATTGTCATAGTACAAGATGGATGGTATCCTATAATCGCCTCCGACGTGCTCCTGGGCAGGGTATCTGTACGGGCTTCATGTCAGCACTGCCCGCTTCTGTACAGATCCTTGCCTACTTTGCGACGACTTTGATCTCCGGAACATCCCCAGGATCGAGTATGCAGTACGAGACCCCGCTGTAGGTCGTGCCAACATCGAATGCGAGTACCAATTTGCGAGAAGTACCACTGTATGGTTCTCTAGAGGGCATGTAGTGAGTAGATGATGTTGCTGTGCGAGCTGAAGGAGAGGCGCTTGAACCTTACAAATTGAGCACATCACCTTGTAGTTTGTATATTGTCTGGACGGCCCCTGGCAGTGCTTGCTATGCATACGGGACAGGGTCACCACAGATAGCACGCGGAGCTTGAAAGGCACAGGAGGTCGACGCCTGCATGTGAGAACGACTGGCAGGAATTCCTGTGAAAACGTGTCAGTGACTCACTCGCAACATCAACTTTCTGCCTACTCACGCAGCTTGTACAAAATTTCTTGCACGATGCGGTTTATGGGAGTCCTGTATCATGTTGCGTTGATCCGTCACTGGCAGCGGTGGTTTGGTGCTGATTATCACGCGTGCCGATGTTTACTTCAAGTTGTTTCAACAAGTGTTACGTGTAGCTTCGGTCGGCATTGCGGCTGGGTTTCGGGTTACCTATTTCGAATTTTCAGACCGTCTGCTCAATGGCACCGTTGAACAACTGTCATTGGAGATACCACGCAGGCCGTCTTGCTCGAAAACTTTGGTAGAACGCTTGAGCTAATGAGATCACACAACCGGAAGTCCTTATCATTTCTAACCGGATCACGTTGCATACGTGACCTGAAACGCCCAAGCATAGTCCACCTGATCCACCTGACTCTCTGGAACATCGATCGTCAACACGTCATCCTTGTCAATATCCCATTCGAGTTCCAGTCCAGATGTCGTCCCGTTGGTCGGCCCAAGCAGTTTGATGAGGTCTCCCTTTTGAACAGGAAGCACGACAGGACCCGCGTCGACAATCACTGATCCATTGACGGGTTTGTTGAACGCAACAATACAAAACGTTTCGGGGGTCGTCAAGAATCGGTATGACCCTGTAGGATCCTGCGACGTTTGGTACCAATAATCCTGTCACATGCTTTAGAAGTTGCGTCGACATGACAGGCGCGCACGTACGGTGGCATAGACACAATCACCGGCATACTTGAGCCATCGGCCAGCTGCGCGGAGGTTGTCCGCCATTGCCTCGATAATATCACCCTCTACAGTTGGGCCGACGTCCAACAAGCTGAAAACGAGATGAATTGCTCGAGTGAAACCAGGTACACTGGCTGGCTTACTAGTTCCCATTCTTGCTCACGATGTCGACCAAATTATGGACGATCGTAGTTGCATTCTTGTAATCGGTCGCATTGGTCGCATTGTTGATGCCATAACTGTCTGGATCCATGCCTTCGTTCGTCTCCCATTTTCTTGTGGAGAGCGATCCGAACAAGACATACTCGGGTGTGTCAAAATCTGGAACGTTACCGCAGCCTGTGGATGCGATGGTTAGGAAGCTGGAGAATAGAATGAGCCGGGAGACATACGATCGTTCAAGGTGACCTGATATCCTTTCTCCATAGCGTGGTTGTAGAACTGTGCTGCAAGCTCTAGAGTGTTGTTTGGACCACCGATGTCACACCACTTGAACAAGCATCAGAATGGGTGGGAATGCTTGAACTGACATACCATAATCTCCGTCTCGTAATCAATCGCAAGAGAAAGCAGATGCGGATACTGCAGATCCTGGATGTAGTCAGTGATGTTGAGCAGACCAGTGTAGGGTTCGAGCTCCGAGTGGTTGAAGGCATTGTGTGCAGGTCTACCAGGCCATCGTCCGAATCCGTAAGGCGCAAAGTATGGATTGAACCTTGAGATATTCAATTCAATCTTTGTTAGAAATTTGATGTAAACAACGTTAGCGAATGACCTACCATTCAGGAAACGAGTAGTAAGTTCCACGGTGAATGTGAGGTTTTTCAGCCTTGGCGGTGTCCATGAGCTCCTTGACGAAGTCGCGGTAAGGATGGAGGTAAACACTGCTTCGGTGGGTTGTGTTCTTGGTATCAAACAGGGCATAACCATCATGATGTTTCTGTAGAATCGGTTGGCACAGCGCACATGTCCGCAAATCTGTACAAACCGTGACAAGGACAAAGTATTTTGCACCGGCATCGTCAAACAAGTCAAGCCAAACACTCGGGTTCCAGTTTGCTGCTGTGAAATTTGCAATAAAGTCATCGTAAATCACGTTCTGTGAGGATAGACTGAGTCAGTTAATGACTAATAAGGAACATAAGTTTACTGACACGTCCATAGTGTTTGAGATGGTAGTCCCAGGTGGGGTTGCTCGAATTCTCAGGGTTGAGATGAAGGTTCCAGCTGGACGCTGTTTAACGGCGATAAAAGAAGCGTTATGTAACACTCACTTGTACCACTCGGCATAGGCCTGTGTCGGTGGGGCCTAGGCATCGCATTAGAATGTACATACCACAAAGGCGAACCAGGGACTCACATAAGCAGGATAGCTATAAACACCCCAGTGTATGCTGGTACATGCTTGTGAGTCATTTCATTCCTGCTGTTAGATTTGTCAGGTGCTCTCACAATATCCCGTATTTTGCTTGGTTCCACTTGGCAGGGGATTAGTACGACGAGAGATGCCCAGAAGGATAGCCTACCCATGTTGGCGGCTCGTGCGTCGACAACACGCTCTCATCCGCGGTCCAGACCTGTCGGAGGGGAGTAATGGGCCATCCATCTGACGTCCCAACCACATTGCCCTCTTCATCTGTGATTCGCACTGTCGCATTCCCGGTGCCGTTGTTTAAGACCAGGACATCAAAGCGTGCCTGATCTCCAGGCACGAGACGGTATACCACGCCCGGTATCACAGTAGTCACACCTTCCCCGATTATCTCTACCTCATATTTGGATCGAATGGACGTGTTTGGAAGGGATCCGAGGCTACCCGGCAAGAGATTTGCCAGCGTGATGGCGACTGCTTGGGTACGTTGACCACTCACATCTTCCCAACGGGTACTGAACTGGGCAGTACGAATCGAAAGCTCGGGACCCGTCGGAGGAGCAGACGGTGCAACAGACGGTGTGATCGTCATGGCAAACATGTGGAGCCTGTTCGGTGCATCCGCAGTTTGGGGGAGGGTGATGCTTTTTATTGGAACGCGCGAGGGAATGGATAACGATAACTGGAAGATTTGGGTTGAATTCCAGTTGATCGAGGCGCCATGGTGAACAAAGTGGTAGGGGCTAATCAAATCGCGGTTAGGATAACTACCCAAGTGCAGTAAAGATATGAATGGATTCACGTCCTGATATCCCCCCAATTGATCTGCGAGAATCTCCACCAATTCTTTCCCGTGACTGACGTGAGATGTAGTGCAGACGCAACATCATATGAGTGAATGCCTTACAGAGGAGCTCTGAGACAGAGTTATCCACATGGTTGAGGTGAAACGTGTAATTAAATTGATCTAACATGAAATAGGCGTTAGTGGTGTTTTTGGTAGAACAATTGCACTGACTATCAATCCCATCTCCAGCATATAGAAAATGAATTTGGTGGATATATGTTGCGTTTGGAAGCTCCAAAACCTGTCCCTTGGCGACGACATTGTCTTTTCCCGAGCCCCAAGTAGTCGGGAGGTCATACTATACATGATAAATGGCCGTGAATACCTTAGAATGCAGTGAAGAGTCTTACCGTCACGCCGTTGAAGACCCAGGGTCCTGTGGGTAAATATTCCGCTACATATGTTGAACCGTTGATAAAGTCACCAGTGGTACCATCGATAGATGCAGCTTGGTTGTCGAGAAACTTTGTGAATGGGATAGGAACTGAGGGAAATGGAACAACAGAGGCAAAGGTGATCTCAAGACACGCGAGGAGCGCGACACAGAGATAAATTGCACTGGACACGTCCATAGCAATTCCTACAGACCACTTGCCTGCAGCGAACGCCTTTTGTACTAGTGGCGATAATTTGAAACAAACTGATACGAAGCCAGGTCGTCTGACCGGGTCACCTACCGGGGATGATATCGGTTAGAGAGGGGACGTAAACAAAGAACTTGAGCCAGGTGACTAGGAAGACCAGAGTTCGACGGAGCAAAGTTGTTCCATTAAATCCTCGTTCTCTCCCTGTTCGTGCAGGACGGATTGTTATAATGTTGGAACGAATCGGTGCTTGGATGGAGATTGGTCGACCATTTGTTGAAGTTGATCAGATAGGCCAATCGCCTTGTTCACCACAGGGTGTTGCGGTGACCCATATGAGATGGTGTTGACTGGATAGCATGGTCCTCGTAGGTAGTCCAGATCATGAAATCAGAGAATTGATAGCTTGCGGTCATTATCACGTCCGATTTAGAGCATTTCAGGCATCAGATAAGGGCAAATCGGAAGAGCGGATGAACAATCAAACGCGGGGCCACTCGAAGCAGAAGAAAGAGAGCCTAGCGTGTGAACTGCATATCCATATACGACGGAGGTCAACCGCTTAGCGCTTGAGTCGGACGCTAGGCTATGTAGCTTCGAAGAAAGAGCGGTTCACTTTGATCAGAATAAAATTATCATATCTTACTAGAGCTCCAAAGTACAGGCAAACATCCCAGTCAAGTTAAATGGTGAAGAACTCAGGCACGCCGGGACACTTTCAAAGTGGTCAACGAAACCAAGATACTTATCGTTGAATACTTAGCACACCAAATGCAGTGTAATTTCCTGCCATCAGGTGGGAACACACTGCGGAGATGAGTCACCAGCTCAGCAGATGTGTACACGTTACTTCTATCAAAGTCATCGCGGTGTTCTCCGGGTAAAGCCTGAGGTGTACTGGCTTTACCCGGGGTCGGCGACCGGCGACTTGTCTGAATACCCGAGACCTTTATCGCAGATTTCACCCGAAAATATATGTTTTGGAGTGTTTTTTCTGTCCGCAAGGTGGCAGTGTGAGGATACACATTCTGTGCTACTACCACAGTCGTCCAATGGGTCCGGTTCAAGGTCAGTTGGTATCGTTGCTGTTCAACGGTTGTTAACAGTGAGATGACAGAGACTCGTTGTATCCTCATAGCCGATTTCCCTGATCTCAGCCTCAGTGATCGCAGCGGCGATGGCGCTGCGTCCTTATTACCGACACTCGGGATTTGATCAGCGTCTCAGTCAGCGGTGTCACTAGTTGGACTGCCTATTTCACTTCTTCGGTCAGTAAATTTATAAGCTATAGATACCATTTCCTAGACTTACGGAGCCCGTGCAGACGGTGTTCAGATATGGCCACGCAACGATGATATATAAAGAGTCATTCCGGAGAGGGCACCCCAAAGCAAGCCCGTTCTCTCAATTACCCACATCGTCTTGATATCATCATGGTCCTCACACTCTACGGTGCCCCCAAGTCCACTTGCACCCGTTTGGTCGGTTTAGTCTTGAAGGAGAAGGAGATTCCCTTCAATTTCGTGCCCATCGATCTCTCCAAAGGCGAACAAAAGGCTCCTGGCTTCATAAAGAACCAGCCATTTGGTCAGGTCCCTTACATCGTGCGTTGTACTGCATCACCCTGACCGATTGGAGACTGATTGATGGATGCTCAGGATGATGACGGTTTCATCCTCTACGAGTCTCGCGCCATTGCACGCTATTTGATCAAGAAATACCCCAACCAGGGTACAAGTGGCCTCATCCCTACTACACCCAAGGAGGAAGCCTTGTTCGAACAAGCCTCTTCGGTCGAGGCTTTCAACTACAACTCTCACGCTGCCCCTGTGGTGGTTGAGAAGGTGTTTAAGAAGTATGCATGCTTTGTTCATGATATGCGAGCGCGTTGCCTGATCGACGTATTAAAGATTCAGGGGTCTCCAGCCAGACGAAGCCAGGGCTAGTGAGTCCCTCGGAAAGCTCGAGGCTAGTCTCGATGTATACGATGGTATTCTTGGCAAGCAGAAATACCTGGCTGGTGACGTGCGTAGATCGGCCTGTTGATTGCCGCGCTGATCGCTCATGCCCTTTACAGAGCGTGACTCTTGCTGACCTGCAGCACTTGCCTTATGGAACTATGCTTTTCCCCGCGGGTCATGGTGATGTCTTTACCAAGAGGCCCAACGTGGCTAGGTGAGGGACTTGCAAGGCGAACGCGCAATCCAGTGCTGACTTTGGCTTTTCAAATTTAGATGGTGGAAAGATATCTCTAGCAGGCGTGCTTGGGTCGCTGTCAAGGACGGTGTTGAGGCTTAAATCAACGAAGCGATGGAGCGTTATATACACTAGTGCCGCAGTGCCCTGTACTTACTACAAAGTCTACAATTATCATGTGTGTTAGAGTGCATTGCCACCAGGAAACATTCAAAGTTACTGAGATGGAATTCCGCCCTAATTTTTAAGACGGCAACCCCTTGCCGAGTCACCTTGCCTTGATTGTGACAAGAAAATGTTGCCCCTGTCTCGCCATCTAAGAGACTGTGTACTGTCCCGTTGAACAAAGTCGCTCTCCCATTTAACGCCATTCAAACGTGAATGGCTCTACTCGCCGTCTAACCCGGCACGCAAGTGTCAACTTAAACGTGTTCGTCCAACCAATTCATAAGTAATACTGAAAGTGGATCCTAGTACCATGATCGAGTAAGTCACGGATTTTCATCGCACAGACACCATATTGGCTCATTGGTTTGTTCGCGCATTTCCTTGCCTCTTTTTCACAAACAGATCCTCCCTATCCCGGCCGTTGTTTGGAAGAACGTGGCGCCAATCCTCGCTTTCGAGCCCTTCTCCATCTGTCCCATCCATCTCATTACGCCTCCGTCTGCTACACAACGACAGCGTGCCAATAAGGACGCTCACCACGATAACGACAATGCACTAACGGGGACGAGGACGGGACGACGCGACAACACGGCGCTGACAACATCTGACAACTTACAAGATTCACATCTGCGGTGACGGTGAGGATGCGCTGCGATGGAGTCTATAACGAGGACGATAACGGCTACAACTTGAAAAACAATGACGACCACGACTACAGCATGCACGCATGATGATCCCGTCTCGCTCAGAGTCACTCTACCTATCATATCGCTTGCTCCCCTTACTTCTATAACACTTTCCCTGCGCTATAGTTTTGATGCACTTTTGTCCTTCAAGTTGAACTTTTGATTTCCAAACGACTCGGTTTGTGCTGCCAAGTCAGTTTTAGCATCCTGTTCGGCATCGCCCGAAGTATCTTTCTTACCAACCATCCAACCATTCAATGGATCAGACTCATCGAGTTGGTCTCGCTACCGTTCAACAGCCATCAACAATGGATGCAAAGACTTCGTCTCCACGATAACCGACTCCTCGAGATGATCTCAGATTATTACCGAAACTCGGGATTTGGTCAGTGTATGAGTCAGTCAGCGACTCGAGTCACAAGCCTATATCATTTCTTTCATGGGTAAATTTGTAAGCTGTGGGTGACAGCCAGTCTATACTTATGGGGCAAGCACAGATGTATTCAGATATGGTCGCTCAACGAAGATATATAAAGAGCCGTTCTGGATGGTACCCCAGGAAAGCGAGCTCATCATCGCAATCAAGTCTTGATATCATCATGGTCCTTACACTCTACGACCTCCCCAAGTCCCCCTGCTTAGTCGGTTTAGTCTTGAAGGAGAAGAAGGTTCCCTTCACGTTCGTGCCATCGTCAAGGGCGAGCAAAATGCCCCTGACTTTGTCAGGAACCAGCCATTTAAGCAAGTCCCTTACATCGTACGTTGTGCCGCGACCAGATCGATTGGAGATTGATCGACGAGTGCTAAGGATGATGACGGTTTCATCCTCTACGAGGCTCGCGCCATTGCACGCTATTTGATCAAGAAATACCCCAACCAGGGTACTACCGGCCTTATCCCCACCTCTCTCAAGGAGGAAGCCTTGTTTGAACAAGCGTCTTCGGTCGAGATTTTCAACTACGACCCTCACGCTGCCCGTTTGGTGACTGAGAAGGTATACAAGAAGTATGCAGGCTTTGTTCGCGATACGCGAGCGTCCCATTTCTGATCGACGCCTCAAAGAATCAGGGGCCTTGAACCAGACGAAGCCAAGGCTAGCGAGTCCCTCGGAAAGCTTGGGGCCAGCCTCGACGTGTACGATGGTATTCTTGGCAAGCAGAAATACCTGGCTGGTGACGTGCGTAGATTGGTCTGTCGATTGCCGCGTTGATCGCTCATGCCCTTACAGAGCGTGACCCTTGCTGACCTGCAACACTTGCCTTATGGCACCACGCTTTTTGACGCGGGTCACGGTGATGCCTTGACTAAGAGGCCCAACGTGGCTAGGTGAGGGACTTGCAAGTGGTTGTGCAATTCGGCGCTGACTTTGGCTTTTCGAAATTAGGTGGTGGAATGATATCTATAACAGGCCTGCTTGGCTTGCTGTCAAGGATGGTATCGAGGCTTGAATCAACGAGGCAATAGAGCATCATGTACACTGGATGTGGGTGCATCGCCACCAGCCGGGACCTAGGAAATAGTCAAAATCAAATATGAGATGGAACTCCGCCCTGATTTTCTCGGACGGCAACCCCTTGCCGGCGGGTTGACCTAATTTCAATTTATCAAAGATTAAGGTTAGAGCTCCGAGAGCCGGGCCTGGCCGTGACACCGTGGATGGAAGATTCTGTGGTTGCTTTCACTTTTCAGCAAGAGAGGAACATGTATAGTTTTGATCATTCCAAGGGTGATGTGCCTTCGGCCGTAGCGGTGATGGAACAAGCCTATCACAGCAATTTTACACTATTTTGGGACCTTGAGCTTGTCCTAATAAATGCTGGCGTATCCTGCTCATTCATCTGCAAATGTTAACCGAGGTTTATCCTGGATTATCCTCGCTTATCCTCGCTTGATTCTATGCGAGCCAACCACAGCCCGAAAAACGCCTCTATACGCGTTACGTTTCCAGACGATTCTGCTGATGTTGGACAGCGGCTGGCAGACAAATTCTCACTCGTATGATTCGTGGCTCCACTGACCAGCGCCAAGGCGTGTTCCCTTCTCGACGATGTCATCAAATGTTGATAGCTCGTGTGAGAATGCGCTTTTTATTGGTGTCCTTTCGGTCGCAGCTGGCCATGGTACCCGTGTTATAGTGAGAAATAGTTATCTTGGTTTCGTTAACGTACGCCACATTTCCTAAAACGCCATCTCGTGGGGGTCCGTCAAGTTGTACTACCTTACTTCACGTCCACCGCATGAACGTCTCTCAATACGTTCCTGCTACGCTACCCGTTGGTGTGTCTGCCCAGTGCCACTCGTCGATCTCGTTTCTTACCTTTTGTTAGACACCGCATACCCTCTGTAGATCCCACACCAAAACTTCGCGCTCCTTCCATGGTTCCACGTCGCCCAGCCCAGTCTTTCAACACGTTGAGCCCACAGGATGCCGCCTTCCTTCCTTCCGCGCCCTCCTCTGCCCCCGCCATCGCCTTCCCACAGGCACGCTCAAACTCGCCCTCTGGCATCACCCATTTCCTCTCCAAACCCTCCAAGTGGTTTGGCAGAAAGACTTCCGACCCGCGTTCCATCTCAATCGGATCCGAGCCGAGGACAAGCACCAGTTCAGTCAGGCGGCCAAAAATCTCTAGGCCCACAGATCCACGTCCCCTTCTCTCCTCTTTCCAGTCAGAACCCCATGCTATGGACCCTATAAAGTACGTGTACCTTTCACTTACCCCGGATCTCCTTTCGTTCTAGTCGTACGCACTGTCCCATAATCCAAATTAGTGACGTGGCTTTTCCTACGCGTGGCTTACTGACTCATCACCCTGTCCAGACCTGCTTCAGAACTCACCTTTAAACCGAAGAAGTCTTTCGAACTGAATTCTGCATACCCATCTTCTTCTCAGCAACCCTCCGATGTCGATGGCGGTCTTGGCGACCTCCGTAACATTTCACGCAAAACTTGGTCCAAATCCGCAGATGATCTGAGAAGCTTCCCTGATCCATCCCATGCCACTGTAGACATTTCCTTTCAGCACAGGATACAAGAGTACCGTAATAGAAGCAACAGTAGTGCTACTCTCCATCCAACCTCTTCTCCGAACAATGCTATCCCTCCAAGCCCAATGTTGCAGTCCTTCCCCTCCGCCGTTCCCATTACATCTAATACTCCTCCCGAGGATACGCTCATCACAAACGAGCTTAATATATCCATATCCGTTTCCTCTCCCACCTCGGATGGCTTCGTTTTACCAGACGATTCGCCACCTACGCCAAATGCTCGACAACACACGTTCGCACCCAGACTACCGACGAAGCTCTCTGCTTCCAAACTAGGCCTCGCTCCAAACAGTCCTAAACGAAAGGGGTCAGGCGACTCGATGAAGCCTATCGACAGTGACAAATCTTCAGGCAATTCCATGGGTCGTGGGGTTTTCCCTTTCAGTCTCGCAGGTCCTTCTCACAAGCATTCGGCGCCCAATTTATCTGCTCAAGCTTCCGCGAACCAACCTTCCTCTTCGCTTCTGGCTCCACCCACCTTCCATGATGGTCCGGGCGAGGACGAAGGCCCTGTCTCAAGACGAACCTCTCAGATCACCTATAACACTGGATTCATCAATCGTCTTACAGACGCCGCGCCCATGATTCAGGCTTATCAAAGACCCTACAGCACTGCTGTTAACGTCACGTTGGCAAAAGGGTGGAAACCATTTAAAGCCGAGCTTAAAGGATCGAAGCTGTACTTCTACAAACCGCCAAGCGATAGGAGCGCTACTATCAAGGAGCTGTTTCCTACGGGTGTCGTGCCACCGAGCCTCGAAGACGAGGTGGTCCCAGAATCGGAGGTCCCCGAGGAAGTCGCAAGGTCGGGAAGGGGAAGAGAAGATGGCGTAGGAAGGAAGAAGCGAGCATATTGGGGAAGACGGACGCATCCAGAGCTCGTGGTCAGCGAAGCGCGTATCGTAAAGGGAACCTTTGAAGCGCTCGTGCATGAAGCTGTGTTCGCCACTACGTTCCCCGCTCCCGCCGCGGTCGAGAACCCCGAATTTACGGAGCGTTTCACAGATGGAAGAAGTCCGGAATGGAAGGATTTCTCATCTGCAATCATTCTCTGTCTTCCTACCTTCGTGGGCCGCTCCAAGTTCGAGAACGAGTTTACTCGCCTTTCCTCTAATCTGATCAATGGGGCGGACGATGAAACTAAAGAGACAGAACGCGCTAGGGTGGTTTGGATGGCTCAGGAATACGTCAGATACCATGGTACCCCAACTGACGAATCTGATTGGTCAGAGTTCACGTCGGCTGTCATTCCCAACTTCAGCATTAGTCTACTCTCCACTAACGGCGGTGTCCCCAAGTCTGTCTCTACCCAAGCGATCTATACGTTGTCACCGAACCTGAACTTGGGAAGTCCCCAGATAAATGGCACTAGTGTAGTTTCTCCGAATCTCGGGACATTCTCGCCGAGGCCTCAGGACAGCAAAATGACTTCTTTGATGGGGGCACTAGGAACGCCGGGTGCTCCACTCACCTCTCCGGGAAAGTCGCCTAACCCTCGACAACAGCGAGTCCAGCTTCCATTTGCCGACCTAGCGGAACGACCGGCAAGAATATGGGCCATGCTCTCGCAAGATGGCTTCTCTCGCGAGGTTCTTTCACTGCTCGATCCTCATCTGATCGCTTTTAGTCTCCAAGCATTCCACCGACGGGCGTTCCAGGATCTTCCCGACAATCTGACTGCTGAACATGCCATGGTGGCGGACGCTTCTCCTGGTACCACCGACGATCCCGATGACGTCCACACGGAGTTGCCACGTTCGGCAAAGTTCTTTGGCAGCGACGATCATCCTCACTGGCTCACGAGATTACTATTGATGCAAATCCTTGGTTCGGATTCATCCAATGCGAAGAATTCGCACCCAGACCGAATGTCTCGCACTCATTCGCGTTCTGAGGTCATTTCGATTTGGGCAAGGGTCGGAGAACTCTGTCGTATTGCTGGAGACGAGTGTTCTTGGAGGGCGATATCGGCTGCGTTGTGCTCTCGTCCAGTAGCGAGGTTAACAAAAGCCTGGAGGCGTGCTGATAGGCAAAGTGTCATTGCTGTCGAATTGTGGGTTTATCCCGAGAATGACGGACATGTGGCTGTTGCGAGAGAGCCGATGGTGACTGCTTGGGGGGCGGACGCGAAGGAACAGATGCGTTATGAGTTGGACCGCGCGCGGAACGAGATGGACGAACATTGGGCTGCTGAGCCACTGCTGAAGGCCAGGGATATATTCGAAGGTCTGAGGAAGCGCTTTGCGCTCTGTTCCAGGATGCCCATCGATACTGCGTCGCTTTGTCAAGACGGTGCCAAGTTGGTGGCGCTATGGGAGGATTTGTCTGAAGGAAAAGGCGCGCAGAACGCGTTCGCCTTGAAATTCCAGCGGTATGTCCCTCGAAACAAGGTGTTGAATAGATGCTCATGTTAGCTCTAGCGTTGAACAATTCATGTCGCTCTCGTTGGCTGCGGAGCCACGGAGAAAAGGACTGTTTGAGCCCTTTTTCTGGCATCAATCGTCGGCACCTCCTCACACACATTGTCATCCCTTGGTTCCCCTTCTCTTTGTCGAGCCTTTGCCCACTGTCTCGCTTGTCGATCGAAGTCAGGTGTGGAGGGGTCGTCTGGAGAGTGGCCCGACAAAACTCAGCGTCGAAGAACTTCAGCAACTTCGTAGCCTCGACACTTCTCTACGTCCGTTCGGGAAAAATGACGCGTCGGCGAGCAAAGACAAGTTGTTCAAGATCGGAGATGTCGAACTGGGAGGGACCGCGATTCCAGTGTACGATGGGGAGCTCCTTCTCGTCGCACGTCCGGACAAGGATCCAGTATCGCGACCGGCATCGCGTACGCCGTCCCGTCCACCCAGCTCGGCAATCGAGACCTCCGGCGCTGATAGAACGATCGTTCGTACGCCGTCGATCCGGGTGAAGCCAAGCTCCTCCCAAGGGCTGGAACGCAAGACAAGCATGCAACGACGGAACTCGTTGCCTGCTATATCCCAACGTGCTAACCACCCAGTCATGACGGAGGTATCGACTGAGCGGCCCATCCGAGTGTTGGTCCAAGCTGGGACTCTGGATCGGCTGGTGAATGTGCTCATCCATGGTCTCAAGGGCGTGTCGGTGGCGGTGGCAGATGACAACGGAGAGACGTCATTACGGGATGGGAATACGAGGGATTTGGTTGTTGATCACTCCGAGTTCGCGAGGGTGTGGTGGAACGTGTTCCGTAGCTTTGTGACACCGATTGTATTTTTCGAGGTGAGCCTGGCATTTCTCTCGGTCCCTTGAGTACGTTTTCCGTGACAACTGACGAAATGTAGCTGTTGCGCAAACGGTTCGTAGGAAGTCGGCCCTCTCATAACACGTCTACGAACGCGCCGATTCACGTCGTGCAATATCGTTCTGAAATTTTTGGATCCGTGAAAGAGTGGATTACCGTAGGTGGGGGTGCGCAGGACTGTTTAGATGAAGCCCAGCTCTACGATATGGTTAGAACGTTTTTGGAGGCACCATTGGATCGTTCGGTCCCCGACTGTGCTTCTGCCGACGACGACATGGAGCTTTCTCAAGCCTGGGATGAACTGGAAGCGACGAGGAAAGATACGCTGTCGACGTTTATATCACACACCATGCGTCCACCCTCATTTGCCAATGCTGTCCTGCGACCCTCTGGTACCGTCTCACAACATCGATGTTTCGGGAATCAAGCACCCGATCTTGATCGGATCACTGCTGAAGATTTGGTGGAGAACTTGAACACGATGGGTTTTGCTGCTTTCAGTAACGTTTCTGAAGAGGTGCGTGTTTCACGTGGCATGGGTGGATCACATATTGATTGGTATTTGCACTCAAGGATCTGTTTATCACTGCTGATTTGCTTGAAGTACAGAGTGCTGACCGGACGGGTTGGTTCTCTGGGCGGGACACTAGTCCCCTGGATGACGTTGACATACAGACGATGTACTCCCATCTCATGGAGGTCGAACCGTCGTCGATGATGTCCGACTCTCAAGATTCCGTTTACCGTCTCCTTCCGCCGAGTGTACGGAGCTGTATACGAGCTTACAATATCCTTCGCAAATGGACCATCTCGAAACTCGTAGGGCCGAAACTTGGTATTCGGAATCGACAGGCTCGCATGGACTTGTGTCTACGGGCCATCGAGATCGCGCGTATGCGCAGCCTCGAGGGAGGTACTTGTCCCGCTGAACCTCACGAACGACCTGTCGTACGATCGTTTGTTGAAGCTGTCCTCACCGCCGCCATCATCAGCGCGGAGAGTCGAATGCACCAGCGACCATGGCAGAACGTGGCCAACATTCGTGGAGTTCAGTGTGACAGCCTCGGCGCCTTGCTGTCGCGACCGACGGTTCCGAAGAAGTCGTACGGAGATCCCCTGATCGTCGACATAAGCTGGCTTCTCGAACGCATGCTCGAGATTGTCAGCATACCGAATGCCGTTACGATTTCATCTGAGGATTTGCAGTCCATTATTAACCTGGACAAGCGGAGGTTCGGTTCCATTTTTTATCTTGTATCGGTCGTGCTCATGCGCCTCTCAAGGCACTTGTGCAACGTTATACTGGACACACCGACATTTTTCAGCAGGTTTGGTCGGTCTAGGGACGATGTCGACAGACAGGATTTTGAGCGCTTGAATAATATTGAAAAGGAAGTGGGCGGCCTGATCTTTGATCTCCGTGGTATCAAGGATGAGGTACAACGCGAAGCCCTCCAAGCCCAAATCAGTGGATCCGTTTCTGCCAAAAAGGTCGTCCGACCGTTCCAGCGTCTCATCTCGCTCCAGCACGAAAAGAACAAGCGCGACAAGTATCTGTATGACCGGCTCAGCAAAGACAAAAAGCAGGAACAGTTGCGACTGGAAAAGCGGGACGACTATCTAAACAAGGTGATGCGTCCCCGAAAACCAATGACTCAAGCGCAGAAACAGCATCGTATGAAGAAGAGCTATTCGTCGGCGTTCTTCCAGTTGATGCGGCCCATTTCAAGCGCGTTCACGGATCATACGCTCAGTACGAAAAAGTCGCCCTCTGACCTGGATTTCACGCCGTCTGGAAAACCATCGCTGGTCCTCTCCATCGTCGGTGCTAAAGTGGCCCAGTTCATCAATAACGAGAGGTCGTACATGTTCCAGCTGGATACAGAAGAGGGAGAGCAGTACCTGCTGCAGGCGTTTTCGAGGCAGGAGATGACCAAATGGATAGAGACGATCACGAATGTGTCCAAGGTGGCTGCGAAGCGACGTTTGACTTACCTCGGGAACTCCCCCAAGCCTCAGCTTTCTGACCATATTATTGATCCCGTTGGGGCGTCGTCGACATCGCGAGACCCTGCTGCTGGTAAGTGTTGTTTCGAGTCTCGTGGCGAGGTGCTGAGGAATGCTATCTAGTCTTTGGAGTGGAACTCGAGTTCTTGCTCGAACGCGAAGCCAACGAGGATGTGCCACCTGGTACGATCCCCTCTGTGATGGCGAGTTGTCTGGCAGAAGTCGAGGCTCGTGGATTGAGCGAAGTTGGGATCTGTAAGTTCCCCTTGAACGTATTTTGTTTTCGACGCTGACGCGTCCTAGATCGTATTGCAGGTGCTACTTCGGAGATCAATGCACTTCGTGATGCATTCAATAGGGGTGAAATCCCTATCACCGAAAACACGGACGTCTATGCGATTGGTGACTTGATCAAGTCGTGGTTTAGGCTTTTACCAGAGCCTCTATTCCCTCCGTCGGCGTACTATGCCGTCATCGAAGCTATCAGTATGTTGATATTTTTCTTCTGTACCTTGTCTGATTCCGTTTGTTGCGACAGAGATTGAAAATCTTCATGCGCGGTTGTCGAGCATTCGAGCCGTCGTTCACGCGTTACCACGTGCCAACTTTGATTTACTGAAGCGCGTCGCTGAACATCTCGACAAGTGTGTCTCCTTCTCTTTGGCGTGACAACACTCATCTCATCGACCCGCTCAGAGTGACAGACTTTGAGGAACAGAATCACATGACGGCGGAGGCGCTAGCCATCGTGTTCAGTCCCAACTTGCTGCGAGCACCTCAAAACGATTTTGCTCTCATCCTCGCCAACATGGGGCATACGCACAAGCTTGTCAAGGCTCTCATAACCCACGTGGGTCACAAAATGGAGGAATACGAGGGCGATACTGACTCAGACCTAGTTCCATGTCATATTTGATGAAGATTATGAGGCAGAAAACGACGTCGAAGAGGAAGATATGGAAGCGCCAATCTTGGAAGAAGAGGAAGAGGACATTCCCCCATCCCAATCGACACATACAGGGGATGATGAATGATCAACCAACGACGGCGCTTGTACACGCTCATTGGGAGACATCTTTTTTCGCATCTTTGTGCATTGGTGGACTCGTGTTGTGTTACTCTTCTCTTCTGGCACTCTTTCATTTCAGTCTCTCCCTTTTATCCTTGTTAGTCTGCGCCGCATTTATCATGGACATGTACACTCCTCTAGCACAACTGCACTCTTTCTTCTAGGTCTCACTAGATCTCCCCCCTCCTTTTTTTTTATTACGTTGATCCATCACCCACTAGTCGGAACTGGCACAAAATTTATTATTGTATTGCAGTCTAGCTAAGTTTGCGCGGTCGTCGTCATCAAGTAAAACATGTCTAGTCATCCTCGTCCCAGTTACCTGCTTGTTGAGGTACTTTTGGTCCACCAGCGGGCTTGCTCATGATGATGCTGTCTACGCTCAGAACTGATACGGCTGCTTCTGTCCCAAGTTTGAGAGCCCATGACTTGGCCGCTAAAGAGTCGAGGATCTTGTACTGGGTTGCTACCAGTGTACCATCCCGCTCGGCCTAGTGTTCCGGTTAGTAATGCGCAAAGATGGAGTCACGCAAGGCGAATACCTCGACGTCGACACCCCACGCCTCTCCGCCTTTTTGCTCATGCTTTGCCCATAGTTGACTCAGTACCTCATTGCCCTCTGCACCACCCAGTGCGTTCTCTGCCAGCGTTCTCGGAACGACTTCTAGTGCGGTCGCATACCGCTTCACAGCATGCTGAGCAAGGCCCTTGAGCCCACTTCCATACGCGTCCACCCGCTTTCCGAGCTCGAGCTCCGTCGCGCCTGCGCCGGGCACGAGTCTGGGGTCTTTAAGCAACGACTTGATCACGTTGACCCCATCGTCGATTGCACGCTCCAGATCGTCTAGGTGATTGGCCGTCGCACCTCTCAACACGATCGTCGCCGTCCGCGTCTTTTCCGTCCTCGCATCATACCCGACCTCGCCCTCTCTGAGCTGGCGCAGTACGGTGACGCGGTCGCCACCAATCTCGGTCGTCTCGAAGACGTCGACGTAGCCGGCTTCTTCGGGGGTGGGTGCGCCGATGCGGGCGAGGGGCGTGGCGTTGACGACGCGGCTGACTCTGCGGAGGTCGAATTTGGAGAGGACTTTGAGGACGGCGATGTTGAATCTGTCGAGATAGTGGAGGGCGAGTTCGCCGACGGAGGATCCGGCGATGATCACCTTGACGCCCGAATCAGCGATCTCCTTGAAGATCTAGCGTCCAGAGAGGTGAGCGCGCGCAAAGAAAATATGACAATGGAAGGCAGACCTTTTCGATATGTTTTTCCTCTCCCCGCGTAAAGTTGAGCATTTCGTCTGCGTTTTTGAGGAGGACGGTGCCCTTGGTTTCGGTTTGGGCAATGTCGAGTGCCGAGGTGAAGACGGCGACTTTGGCTCTCGAGACTTTTTTGATGATGCCTTCGGGTTCGCGACCGAACACCATGCCTTGTACGACGCGGCTGCCAGAAAGGTTTCCGCCCATGATTTTGACGACGCGAACGTTGTCGACGTTGAAGTGTTTTGGGTTGCTGGGCATGACTGCGAGTGCGGCTTCTGCGACGAGTGCGGAGAGGGTGTCTTCGAACCCGTATTGTTTTGATGCGATGGCTGGCTTGAGCGCCTCTGCCAATGAAGATTGGGTGAAGGGTGAGGGAAGGCTCGATGTCGATAGATCTTGGGGACGGTTAGTAGTGTTCGATCACGCGTCGCTGGGGGACATACTTTCGAGTTCGGCGAGCGCCTTCGTACACGCGAGTTCGTATCCTTTGATGATTTCGCTTGGATGTAGACCCATGATGAGGAGGTGCTCTGCTTTCTTGAGCAGTTCGCCCGCAAAGATGATCACGGTGTTGGTCGCATCGCCCATCTGTGTGTGCATGGTCAAGAGGGCGTCGGTCTAAAGAACCAAACGGACCTCGGATTCCTGGGCTTGCGATGCCATGACGAGCAGTTTTGCAGCCGGATGTACGACTTCGACCTCTTTGATGATGGTGGCCGCATCGGACGTGACGAACAATCGACCCAAGTGGTTGATCAAGAGTTTATTACGACCTTTGTATTGCGATTCAATCAAAAGAACGGAGTGGAGGACTACATTCGACGCACCATTTGGTCCAAAACTCGTCCGTACCAGATCTGATAGTTCCGAAACGGCCTGGATGTTGCGCAGAACGGCATCCTCGAGTCCTTGTAGGTGCTAAAAAGCCAGTGTTGGTGATCGGTCAGGTGGATTAGTGAGTATGTTCATACCTTGTAGCCTTCCTTGAAGAGCTGGACGTTGTTGGCTTTTGGAACTTGGAGCGACATGGACGACGTAGTTTTGTTGAAGGACTGATGTGATCGCGATGATTAGACTCCGCGAAACTTTGTCTACACCTCGCCACCACCATCACGAACAAAGTCCTCCTCATCATTGCCAAGGAAAGGTGGCTACGTCGTAGCCAGAATGGTACTCAAAATACTCGGTGCGGTGGTCAATGCCTTGTTGCCATCATCGTATTATGTGCATGCCATCGTGTCCATTCTCGCGATCGTCGTCGTTCATGCCTTTGCACAAGGACGTACAACAAACCGGGAGCGCGACATGCATGCGCGTATAGTCCTTGTCACAGTGAGTTGTTTGATGTTCGTTCTATAGTTTCAGTCCTTTCATCCTAGCTCCCCAGGGTGGCTTTACCCCCCTTGGGCTCACATTGATCCAAGATTTGGCCCAGCGAGGTGCTCACATCATTGCACTCTCCCCCAAACCAGTGAACCACCCAGAAGTCGAGATTCTCATCAATCTTTTACGTTCTACGACCAAGAACGACAACATTTACGCCGAAGAGTGCGACCTCACCTCGTCAGCGTCCGTCCGCTCGTTTTGCACTGGGTTCCTCACAGGAAAGGAAACGCGGTTGGACGCCATCGTCTTTGCGCACGAATACCAACCAATAGGCTCGGTCTTGACTTCTGACGATCCCGCAGAGCTTGCCAAACGTCGACGCGCGTCTTCATTGGCCACGTTTTTGATGATCACACAACTCCTTCCCGTCCTGCTTGTCGCCCCCGTGGAACGTGATATCCGCATTATCAACGTCGTCAACCCGTTTTATGCAGCTGCATCCATGACACATTCATTGACCGAAGCGCTTCCACCGACGGCGCCACTGTTCAAACAGGAAGGTCGGAGGTCTTTGGAAACGGTCATCTTCATGCGCCATCTTCAGCGTGTGCTAGATGCCCTTCCGTCTGGTGGCCAGGTGCCCAAAACGGACGAGACGAGTATCCGCGTCGTGAGCGAAAAGGTTCAAAAGTCGAATATCGTCGCTGTTTCCGTGTGTCCCGGAGTTAGTCGCGCGGATACTGTTGCCACCCTTTTAAAGGCGAACAACGCGCGAGCACGGCGGTCCATCCTCGGGACAGTCATGTGAGTCTCCCTCGAGTTTATTCCTTTCTGCTATTGAGTTCTATCCAGTTATTTCGCTATGCAGCCGCTGCTGAGATTGTTGACCAAATCGCAAACGGCCACTGTTCAATCGATCCTGCACGTACTCTTCCTTCCGACGCCATTCAAAAGCACGCAAACTGCTGGTGCGACAGTCTCCCCTGAGAATTCCCCGGAGGAGGTTTTGAAGGCAGGCGCGTTATACCGAGAATGTGCAGTAGTTCATGTACGAATACCCACACCCGACGGTGCTTCGCCAAGCGACGACAAGAAAGACGGACCCATGCCAGACGATAGAGAACTGGGTGGTGTACACCATGGTCAATCCGTCTGGGAGTCTTTCGAAGTTGCGCTGAAGGAGTGGGAAAAGACCGTCGCTGCGTCTGACAAGGAAACCATCGGTGACGATACCCCATCAGTGGATACCCCTACTAGTTCCTAGTATGTATAATCGTCGTTCGAGGCTTCGCACATGTGCTGATCACCCGGGCCCTTTGTTTTAGATTTTACAGGATGGACTTTGCAGTTGTTACGACCTATACGATTCATGCGTCGACCTCGCTTTCTGTACAAAGTGACAATTGTCAGATAATTTATTGCAATGCGAAAGTAGAAACGCTGGTAGATATAATAACGTGATACCATAGGTCGTCCTCTGCCCATCAAGTCCTGTCAGGTGAGAATCAAACTTCATCCCGCTCCAGCACGTCTGTTACGGACTCCAGTGCCACCTTTGGCTTCAAGAGTGTGGCCGTCTTGAACTCGACCACGTCGCCCTGCACTATTTTCTCTGACCTCTGCAGGCCCAGTGCGGTTGTGCACAGAATAATCTTCCCTTCGAGGTCTTCCTTGGTTGTCTCAAAGTTCTCCATGGCAGTTCCGGCAAACTTGTCTCCCGAGGGTATGTTGATGGGCCACAAGTCAGCCGACGTGACCTCCTCACCCATCGCCTTGTTTAACCGCGATGCCATCTTGACAACGTTGGAAATGCGTTCGCCAAACTTTTGTGTAAATGTGCGATAGGCCTCTTCGTAGTTTACGGTGCATCCTGCGGAGACGAGGATGATGACGAGGGTGTCGGAGATGTGAGCAACCATGGTCGCATGGAGGTCGCCCTCCTGCAATGCGACTTTCTGTGCATGTGCACGTGTCAAGGCACGCCAGCGACCACCAACAGCCTGCGTTTCTACGGCACCGTCAGTATGAGCAACATGGTGAAAAGAAAACTATGTACCTGTTTCCCGGATGTCACTGTAGATCTCTGCGAGTGGTTGTTCGGCTTGAAGGCCGTCAAAGTCCCATGTCATGATAATCCAGCGCGAAAATTCAGCTGTCGCAGCCTGCAGTGCGATCTGCACGACGAGGGGGTCCTCGCTGTGCAGGATGGTGTTGAGCAGGTGCGTTAGGGCGGGGCCCATGAGCTCTGTGATCTTGCTGCTGGCCTCCTTGACATCGTCTGCACTCGCCAGTCGGCGGTCAAAGTCAAAGGAGTCGGAGATGAAGGCGCAGGTCTGCAGAATCTCGACATTGAGGGCGTCGATGAGCGAGATGACCTCGGCACCAGAAAGGGTATCGGCTTTAGTGAGGTAGACCTGGGCGCCCTTGAGTTCGCGCGTCCGCGCCTCGAGGAGGGTGGTCAGTTCC
Source organism: Pulveroboletus aff. annulatus (assembly GCA_038094595.1). Lineage (NCBI taxonomy): Eukaryota > Fungi > Basidiomycota > Agaricomycetes > Boletales > Boletaceae > Pulveroboletus > Pulveroboletus aff. annulatus. The sequence goes on from JBBPTX010000062.1 coordinate 84,887, forward strand.
TCGTGCTTGGTCTGCGCATGCTGCAGCTCGTTGCGGGTGTTCTTGAGCTCGACAACCCTGGTGTCTAGCTGACGCCGGACACCGTTCAGCTCGTCCGTGAGCTGGTTGTTCTGCGAGAGGGCCCTGTTCTTGTCGTCCTCGACTCGGCGCAAGGCGCGCAGTGTCGCCGTCTTGTCCTCCTGCTCCCGCTTCAGCGACTGCTTGAGGACGCTGCATTCGCCAAGGGCACTCTTGTGCGAGGCCTCGAGCTGGGCGACCCTCTCCTCGAGCTTCCGATTTTCATCCGCTGTACCCTTGGCGGTCTCCTCGAGTTTTCTGACCCTCTCCGCGCGTTCCCTCTCCCTCTCCTCCGCGTCCTTGATCCTCCTCCCCGAGATGAGGGCCCTAAAGTAACGTAGGACGGTCTGTATGGTGCGGTGCGGCATGAAGCGCCAAATGACCCAGGGCACGCCTGCAAAGGCAATAGGAAAAGCCCAATATTTAGATGGTGTAAGTACAAGCGTCGACATGTTCATGGTGATGGCTCACGATGGTGGTCTGTAGCGATCGTCGGCCATTTGAGGCGCTTGGGCTGGCCATGCTACGGCGGCGTGTCCAACACGCCTCGTGTTTCCTGTAGCCCCCTGGGAAGACCCGCCTCGCCTAGTTCATTTTGGTGTACTCATGTTGCAGATAATGAATGCCGTCTGCGCGTGCCCCGTGCAATGCGTCCAGCACAGATAAAAGCCCGCTGTGGGTCGTGGCCTACTCACTGTCTCATAGCGGCTAGCGATGCTCTCCCGAAAACCTTACCATGGCCGTTTACGTGGACTCGTCGTTGCCTTTGACGTCGGCACGACGTACAGCGGTGTGTCGTATGCGATACTGGATCCAGGCGAAGTCCCAAGGATACAAGGCGTGACGAGGTTTGTACTCCTCGTGCTGTACTACCTTTAATGCTGACGGAGCGACTCAGGTATCCGGCGCAGGAGCACGTCGGCGGCGATTGCAAAATACCGTCTATCGTCTATTATGATCAGCATGGTGCCCCGCGTGCCTTTGGTGCGGAGGCACTACAAGATCACGTCGTCGAACAAGCCGAGGACGAGCAGTGGGTCAAGCTCGAGTGGTACGTATACATGTGTTTCATTGGATACGGTGGACTGATCTGGCTCGTCTAGGTGGAAGCTACATTTGCGCGCAAAGCATCTCGCTGCGTCTCATATCGCCGACGATGACATTCCCTCCATCCCACCAGGAAAGTCGGCTGTCGACGTCCTAGCAGATTTCATGCGTTACCTGTTTGACTGTACGCAAAAGTACATCCAAGACTCGCATGGTATGAACCTCTGGAAATCGATCGAGGATCACATCGAGTACGTGCTCACCCATCCAAACGGGTGGGAGGGACTACAGCAGAAACAGATCCGACGTGCGGCCACATTGGCGGGTCTCGTCTCAGATTCACCCGAGGGACATGATCGGGTACACTTGCTGACCGAAGGAGAGGCGGACTTGCACTTTTGTGTATCCAACATCTTGGCATCCGAGGCCATGTCGCGGATGTCTATCATCCCTCTTCAGCACACTGGCCAAGATGACGAAGAACCGCGCCCGCGGGGTGTCGCCATTATCGATGCTGGGGGAGGAACGATTGACTTGAGCGCGTATTCAATGAGATTATCTCCTGCGTCGTTTGAAGAGATTGCGCCTCCCGAATGTGAGTGCGCAAACACAATGTCGGTCGTGTCTAACATTGTTGTTAGGCCGCTTGCAGGGATCTGTAATGGTCACACGGAGGGCTGCCGCCTTTCTCAAACGTAGGTCACAAGCCACGCTTACTAGCATATCGACACCTGATGTTCTCGTAGGGAGACTGGAAGGCTCAAAGTACTCTAACTCGGACATATTGAAACAAATGACCGAGATATTTGACAAGACGACCAAGCTTCGTCTTCGTAACGCTGAAGATCCCCAATACATCAAATTTGGCACAGTTCGCGACAAGGATCCACAATACGATATACGTTCGGGCCAACTCCGACTCTCGGGGTAGGTTTACCTTGTTTAGCATGGCAAGTTGCTGACCTTGTCCAAGAAAGATTGTCGCAGACCTTTTTGAGCCCTCCATCAGAGAGATCGTCGATGCTTTCAGGAAGCTACAGCAATCATGCACGATCCCTATCACCGTGAGATGAACTCTGGCTCACCCTGCTCAACTCCTCACATTGTGCCAGTCTGTGTTCCTCGTAGGTGGATTTGCCGCAAGCGAGTGGTTGTTCTCCTGCCTCCGAAGATATTTCGATACCCTCAACATCACCCTCTGCCGACCTGATAGTCATGTGTACGTTCTCTATCAAGGTGCTAAACGACGGACTTACCTCGAATTCAGGAACAAGGCCGTGGCGGATGGCGCGGTATCTTACCATGTCGACCACCTCGTCTCTTCGAGGGTCGCAAGACTCACCTACGGCACCGAATGCAGTATACCGTACAACATCTCTGACACGGAACACCGTGCGAGACAGAAGAGCATCTATCGCGGGCCATCGGGCCAGCTGGCTCTTCCAAACGTGTTTGCGTCTATCGTGACGAGGGTAAGCTGACGCGTCGTCGTGCCTCATGTGCTTGCTAATGTGGCGTATGCAAGGGGACACGTGTTGCCGAGGAGCAGGAGTTTCAAGAAACGTTTGCTATTCGGCGGTCGTCCCAGGTGGCGTGTACCTCCTTGGATATCGCTATCGTATGCTATAGAGGCTCGCTGGACCAGCCGGTATGGATGGACAGCGAACGAGGTGCGTCACCTGTTTAACATATCCGCACGTTCTGAGCGCGCGAGTGTGTAGACCAATTCTCGACGCTATGTACAGTTCGCGCGGATACGACCAAGTTGGCCAAGTCGCTCTCCCCGAAACGAACTGCCGAAGGATCGATGTATTATGCGTTGGAGATCAAGATCATTTTGTTGTTTGGATTGACGGAACTCACTGCGCAGGTGAGCTGGGTGGAGAATGTGCGTGTTTTTTTGTATTTCAGAATGCTTTGATTCATGTTCTCGGCCATACAAGGGAACGGAAGTAAGGTGAGGTCTTACTCGTGGTGTTTGATTCGGGTATGGCTGACGAGGATTTGCCAAAGGACCCCAGCGGTGTTGGTGTATGACGATGCATGAGGTTTCGACTCGGAGTATGTATACCTGCTGACTCACACAGATTGTATCACTAGTTTCTCCATGTACGACTTAGGCAGTTGTTCTGGAATATTGGACTATGCAAGCCGTCCGGTCGTCCAGGTCCTAGGCTATGCTACATCATGCTTCAAAGATCTAAAGCCTCGAGCCTCAAGCAGAACTTGACTGGGTTCCAGAGTTGGCGGAGTTGTGGTCTGAGGCTTGGTGATATTTTGTCAATGAATAAGTCACGGAGGCAGGGCGTTCTAGATAATCACATGCTATGGCGTTCACATTCTGGCTCTCGCAAGTACAGGCATTACGAAGTTCTGCAGTTCATAGATACGAAGTCAATCTGAAGATATACAAACCCTCGTATTCCCTGGTCGAAAGCACTAGTGACTGCTCATGATGGTGCAGGATAAAGCCAAACATTTGAGACCTTAATTTCCGTTGGATATGCATAGAGCCCCAGACATTAACCACGACTCACCTTCAGTCTTGTCTCCGGACAAGGAAACGCTTCAACCGTGGCAACTTCAACTCCTGCATTTGACGTAAATTTTCATCTATCTGTGCCCTTAGGTCATCATACTCTGCCTGAAGTTCGTTCAATATGCCTGGGTCCGTGGTCGCCTTCTTCTCCTTGTCGATCCTTCGTAGAAGATCCGTCTGTTTCTCAACTAAATTTTCCAGATGAGAATATAATTGCTGCCCAGCAGCTGTCTCCTTGAGTTCCCTCTTCAGCTCGACCATTTCTTCTTGAATTAGCAATGCCTTGGGAGTACCAGTGCTATGCCGGCGTGCAATGATCTGTTGAATGAGCCGCTTTGCAGAATCGTCATCATCCCTACAGCGAGCTATCTGAGCTCCCTGTTTAATCATTGTCTCCCAGTATCCCGTCCTGAGCTCTTCTAACCTCCTCTCCCCAATTTCCGGCTCAACTTCATCCCACATCGTCGTCGTGAAGTACACCATATCCAAAGCGTCTTTTCCGCACAACTTGCGAAAAATACGAAGGTTCCTCAGCGGTGTACCCGCCATCCGTGAGTCTGTTATGCGTTGGAAGTACAAACCCGCAGAGAGAAGTTTTTTTTGGCAGTAGCTGCGCAACGAAAATCCGGAGGTGAGTCATGGAAGCGAGTGAGCATCACGTATTACCTTGAGGCCAGCCAATCAGAAATGGTGTTCAAGACATCAAGGTCAGACTTGAATGTGTCATTAAAGCCGGGCATCTCCACTAGGACTACAGACCGGCCGCTCGCCTCGTCCCGGTATCTGATTGAAAGGACCCCACCGGTGGTCGAACGCGGTGCATGGTCCATACTGGGACTCACCAGTCCAGTTGCACAGCGTATGAACTAAGAGTCAAAAGTAAGTGAGTAAGCTTATAATATTGTTCCTTGGTTGCCTTACACTACTCTTTTCGGCGCCAAATGGACCCATGAGTCTTCGGAGTGTCAAAGAGCGCTCCCACAAGAGTTTGCCCCACTTACGCTATTATGATATCATCCGCATGCATTTCATCAACGCCTACTTCAACTACCTTAGGTGCTGGAACCATGTGAGTGGGTGCTTCGACTATGTGGGAATGTTTCTCCGCGTCTAGTGGTTGGGGGACAATTGCTTTGGTAGATGTCTGAGGTGTCGGCATTCCTCCATGAGCAACACCATCTCCCTTTGAAATCTCGTGGTCAATCTGTTGGGGAAGTTGGATTAAGGTGTGATGACAAGGGTAAAAACATTACTATTTGTTCACCAAGCGTTATCTGGGTGTGCTGCGGCTGGTTGGGGGGTTTCCCATGTGTATCCAGCTGACGTCGGAGACTGTTGAGCTCTTCTGTCAGTTGATTGATCTGCGAGAGAGCTCTCCTCTTCTCCTCTTCCACTCGACGCAGAGATCGCTGCGTTGATTCCCTGTCCTCCTGCTCCTGCTCGAGCGACTTCTTGACACCACTGAGTTCTTCCGTCAGTTGCTGGTTCTGCGAAAGGGCTTTATTCTTCTCCTCCTCTATTCGACGCAGGTGTTTCATTGCTGCTGCCTTGTCCTCCCACTCCTTCCCGAGTGACTGCCTGAGAGCGGTGCGCTCGTCGACAACCATCTGGTGGGATGCCTTGAGCTGCGCGACTTCCTCCTTCAGCTGCTGGATTTCTTCGGCCGCACTCTTGGTCGCCACCTCGTGCTTCCTTGCCCTCTCCTCTTCTGCTCTTTCTCTCTCCAGGTCGTCCTTGAACCTCCTTCCCATGGAGTCGCACAAGAAATGTTGTATGGAACAGGCTATGGTATCAACCGTAGGTCTTTCCTCTAATGGTGACCAACAACATTGAATAAGGTCCCAGTGCGAGTCATCCATCGCACGGGATTCTGGTCTACACGGCTTGCGCCCTTTGCTCAAGCGCAGGATAACGGATGCATCTTCACGAACTTCAGACCATGGTTGCTTTCCGGACAGCACCTAGGGAAGGATTAGACTGTGTGCTACTTCGTATCTCGTGAGCTGACCTGAAAAGCAATGCATCCAAAAGAGTATACGTCACTCTTGGTTGTCTTGTTGCATGGCCCTTCGTCATCAATTTGCTCTGGCGCAATCCAACGCAAGGCTCCCGGTCGGTTAGTGGATCTTCGAAGGTAAGCCAGTGCCTCCGGAATATTACCCACGCAAGAAGAATACCCAAAGTCGGCCAAACGAGCAACGTGGTCTGTGTCGAGAAGCACGTTGTTCTGTCTCGCTTTCAGAAACAAGAAGCCTGATCACAGTGACCCAACGCACGGAATTCAAGTCGCCATGTATAATCTCGAGGGAATGTACTGTAGTGCGTTATTTCTCCATGCTTTAGGGAAGAGTAAAGTGACCCACAATAGTCCAACCCTTTGGCGACATCGAGCAACTTTGACATTTCACGGATCAGAGAACGCAGGGGAAGTGGACGTGGAGTGAACATACGGTCTGGAGCCGGTGTACTACATGTAGCTTGTTGTCGTGTGTCGCCAAGAATTTGTGAAGGGTCTCATTCGGCATCCATAGTGATACCAACGATGTTGTACCGTCCATTCCGAAGCCGTACGCAATTCCCAGGAACGGAACGACATTGTTATGGCTTAACCTTTTCCAAATTCCGAGTTCTCGATGGATCATCTCACGGATCACTTAGATGATATTCGATTGGATCGACAAGATCTTACCTTGGACGATTTACTCTTTTTATCTTCATCCAGTGTAAACTTGAACCGCAGGGCCTTTACTGCAACCTAGTAGGGGAGAGGTGAATAGTGGGCATCGTGGGTCGTGAACCGCACTCAAACCTCTTGCGACGTTGACCCATTGGAGTATCGACATTTGTAGACATCGCCGAAGCCGCCTCCGTCAATGCAACACTCATTGATTTTGGTGAGATAGGACGTGAGATCTGGGGTGGATGGAACGTTGACATCGGCTACAGATGCTGATTGCTATGGATTTAGAATGAGTTCTGTAGTGTCTTGTTAGTTGATGTGATGCAAACTTACTGTATGTCCTGCCAGTAGTGGTGGACCATCCTCAGACAGTTGTGACGTAGGAATTGACATGAACGTGCCAGTAGTCTCAGTTTCGGGTCGCGCGTAAGGATGAAGTCAAGGGGGAAAGGACTCTAGGAACATAGTGCATGCGAATGCTTCCGTATTATGTAGAGGAAACCCTTGACACGCGCCGTCCACATGTAGATATCGGCCACAACTGCTACAAACAAATGAATGTTTTGATCCTCGCCGCAAACAGCCCCGGCGTAGAATCGTACTGTTAATTCTGGCCGACCTGCCCTGGTGGAGTGACATGCGTCAAAACAATTTCTGACATGTAAAGCAGCCCAAGCTCGGTGTAATATCGAAACAACCTTCAAATGTATATTCCGCCGTTGATGTCATGGTTTGCTTTCACAACAGGCAACAACGTGTAAACTGTCCCCACGCAACATATATAGGCCCCAATCCACCCCCACCACACAGCCGCAGCGGGGAGCGAACTCCACATACCACTCCTTTTCGAAACGATGAGGTAGCATTGATACTTTCGGAAGGGTGCATCAATCCTGTCACGCCGGTTGGACTACACTAGAATTCTGTTCAAGTCCCCTATCGCAAGTCATCTTTTCCAGGGTCGCAACGGCACCATACCATACAACACGTTCGACACAGGAGTATCTACTGCGGACCATCAGGCCAACTGCTTCTTCCAAGCATGTTTACGTCTATCATGCCGAGAGTGAGCTGACGTGTCGTCTCGCCTCATGCCATATGTATTGATAATATGATGTATGCAAGGGTGCGCATGTCGCCGATTCAGAGGAATCAACTTGAATTTCAAGAGACTTTTGCTACCGTCGGTCGTCCCGAGTAGCCTGTACGTACTTCTCTGAAATTGCGATCGTCTGCTAGTGAGAATCCCTAGATCCGATGAGGTACATCGCTTAGATTCTAGGTGCGTCCATGTCGTCTGAGTGGATGTATCATAGATCAATTCTCGACACCTGTACGGTTCGCGTGGATTCCTCTTGGTTGACCATGTCTCTCTTTCCGAAATGAACTCCAAAAGAACCAACTTTCCGCTGGAAATCAACATCATCTTCTTGTTAGGATTGACCCAACTCACCGCGTTGGTGAGCTTGGTGGGAAACGTGCGTGTTTTCCTGGATTCCCGAAAGCTTGACTCGCGCCTTGAACCACACAAGGAACAGAAGTAAGGTGAAATTTGATCTGATGGGTGACATCCGGATTGGGCTGATGGAAATCTGCCGAATGACCCCAGCAATGTTCGTGCGCGATGAAGCACTAATTTCGACTTGAAGCACATAAAGGGCATATGCGTACCTACTGATCGACGCCCAAATAGTGGTTTCTCTATGGTCCGTAACCATCACCAGTACCTTGAACCTACGGCGACAAACGAGGTATTTGATTTTTAGTGTAAATTTCCTGAGAACATGGTGATAGTAGCTTGTATTCCTATAGTACGCTCCGCAGCATCCAGTGAAGGCATAAAATCATCTTCGCGAGTGCGATCAACGGTCCCTCAAGAGAGCCTCTACGGCGTTCCAAGCCACTTCTGATTCTCCCCGGAAAATCTGCTCATGTACCGACAACTGCCATCTCTCCGCAGATTCTCGCAGCGAGTTCATCTGCGCACGAAGAACGGATATGCGCTGCTCAATTGTGTGCTCTCCAACACCGCTGGAACTCGAAGACTCGTCATCGCTCACGACAACGTGTAACCGAAGCGGAGGACTGGCATCACGGAACTGAGGGACACGGGTGAGTTCCTGGAGATGGTCTCTGATAGTAGGTGCAAGCGTAGGATTAACTGAAGTCCGATGCATGTATATCATCCCAACGAAACGGGGCTGATAACTGGTGGAATGTCAACTCCACATCCTAGCAAAGTAAGGTGTGACTCACACTGGTATACGCCCGAACCATGTCCTGAACTCTTTGTGTGGATCGGGGTGGTCGCGCCCGGTGAAGAAAGGAGTGTCGATGAATATGATATTCTTTACCCCTTGCCAGTCCCCCTTCCATTCGTTACCCACGGTCAGTTCACACC
>JBBPTX010000063.1:0-93314 GCA_038094595.1 Pulveroboletus aff. annulatus
CCTCCAGTCGAGAATACGAGACTGGAGAAAGGTGTGAACGACGTGTCCAAACTATAAGTAGTGTCCAAATAAGGAAATGTAATGAGTGTACGAAAATATGTCTAATACGACGGGCTGATCTCCAACATAGCCAAAAATGCGGCACGACTGACCTAGAAATGCGGCAGAACTGGCCAAAAACGCGGCACGACTGACCCAAAAACGCGGCAGAATCCGAAAATGCGGCAGAACCAGCAAAAAAATGCGGCAGAACTAGCCAAAAACGCGGCAGGATTAAATGTGCAGATTTAGCATCATAATACCGCCACAAGTTGCAACGTCACTTCAGGTTATACCTGAGCTGTCTAATTCAAATCGTCACCAATTTCGAGTGTATCGTCAGCTTGAGGACTGACGGAAATTTGATTGGACTTGACACTGTCTAGGATGTCGGAACACTCGGACCGATCCTGAGCCGGGGGATCCATCTCGATGTTTTAAGCTTTCCGCTTTTACCGTGCACAGAAGTTCCTTCCTTTCAGTGACCATGGATCATGCCTGTTGGAAGTGATATCTAGATGTTCACCAACACCCCCGAGCCTCACGGTGTTTCATCGTGAAGTTGTCATTCAATGACAGCAATCACAACGGAAAAGACTTTCTTTACGTGTCTAGCGAACCTAGAGTTAAGGTTCGTATGGCAAGGAACATCATGGTCCTCCGCTGACGAGTAGATGGTCCGGCCGAGATCTTACGCGGTATCAATATTAATATTATCAGTCCTCTTAACCCCGCGGGAATTGATTGGTAGATACAAGCTGACCTATCCGTGCATCCATTCATTGGCATCTTGACTTGGTTTTCGTGCGTGTTAGAGAAGTGGGATTAGAGAATAACAGATCAGAATTTACAGGAGAGAAAAAAACATTGTGAGATTTTCGTCTTGTCCCGAAAAGCACCGCTTCGGGGTCAGCGGGAGCAGAGTACAACGGATATTTAGATTCGGGGGGAAGCAAGTATATACTGTACACGTGATAATACCCACTGTGCACAGGTATGTGTCTCCATAGCAGGGATGAATACCGATATGACACGGAATTCTCAGCAGTTTTTGACCAATCCACAGGCGAGCTCGCACAAAACGGACGAGGCTGGCGATATGATTAAAGATACAATGAACTTCACGAACTCACCCACTGACTAATCCGTGCCCAGTGGCGGAGGATGGGCTTTGTGTTAAAAACCGTCCCAATGGCCCGCTTCCAATATTAAAGACTCTAAAGATCCCCATGCAGCAGCAACACGAACTAAGATGTGTCTGAATCCTTTGCGCTCTCGTTTCGTAGCATGCTGACACTTAAACAGCTTTGATGACCTCATGCAAATATTCCTCAACCCAGCCGCGTCGGAACGAACCTGTCAGTGGGTTGGCGAAGACGGTCACGTTTGCGGTGCGACTCTCCCCACAGTCTCCAAACTCGCATCTATACACTTCCGCAATGCACATACTCTCCGAGGGGACTCCAAGGAGAATATGATATGCCCCTGGCAAAACTGTGATTCACGCCCCGTTCAACGGAGGAACGTGATCAGGCATATCCTGTCCGTCCATTTACAACCATTGAGATGGATCATCATGGACGTGTCCACGATGCCTCAAAACATTTTCGCGGAACGGAACAGCTCACCGTTGTCTTCCTCGGTGTGGCGAGAGATCGCTGCATGCGTGAAGGTAAGCCAATTTCTTCAGTGATTTTTTCTCTCTTCTCATGAAGAAGCACCAATCTTCAAGTTCAGTGTGGGGCCGAGGCTGAGATTCAAGTTGAATGATCCAATCCGAAGAGTGAGCGTTAGGCGTCGACGTAGTGTACTGACGGTGTAGAAGAGACTAATGTCCTACGGCAATACTTTGCGGTGCCGTTGATCCACCATCAATGTATTTTTTCTGGAGTGTGTATGCATTTGCCCTCAAATATGTAATGGTGTGTTGACGCGGCACTATGGATGTGACAGTCCATCGGATCAGGACGAGAAAAGAAGACAGTGGTAGCCGTCTCGTTCCATTCGCCTGGAATCTGCCTCAGCGCTTGAGATTACCAAGGTGCTCCTACATGCTGTGGCGGTGCAGTCTCAGGGTCTGCAGGTGCCAACGCCAGTGGGACTTGCCTTGACCTGGTCATGAATTGAGAGCAGTCCGAGTCAGAGGCCGTAGTACATAAATAAACGTTGCATGCACCTCAGCCTCTCTAAAATACAGACGATATTTAACTAGACACGTGCCAGGAATCTCATCTTGAATAGATCCGCTGCCCAGCATTAAGGTCAATAAAGAGCATCAAAATGGAGAGGCGGCTCTGTATTAGAAAAGTGGCAGTTTAAGTTGCTATTCGTAATTTCCTTGGTACAGCTCTCAAGCCAACTGATCGGGAGGACTGTGACGAGGATATCAAGACACACCTCAAGGAGTGCTTATCATTAAGTTTCTAAATGTACTGTCCACCGGTTGAGACCCGCATGAATAGGATTGTTGGTCAAGAGTGATAATGATGATGATGATGATGAACAGGGAACAGCCCACCCAAGGGCTTTACCAGCTAATTGTGCAAGCATCGATCTGAGAAAACGACGGTATCAGGAAAAATGTCCCATCGTACCGGTAGACATAGAGTCCATGAACGATTGACAGGCACCACCTTGTGTAATTCCCCGCAGCTATATCAATCTCGGCTTGTAAAACATCAAACGCGGGGCTGGTGATCCGTTGAATGGGGGGCTGTGTTTAAGCCCGAAAAGGGCGCATCCGCGTTGCTTTTCAAGTTTACGACGCGTGGCGGAGACAAGTCGGCGGACCCATGAGTAAGGCGAGATAGCCTCCCCCATGTTTGTCGCGGGAGATTGCAACTGTCTTGACGAGTGTGCCTTCTCGTGCACTGGCGCTAGGATGCATATGAACGATCACCGGTGATAACTTGATATTGATGTATCGCCGATCGAGGCGAGCATGAACGTTGTCAAGAATCCACTTTTCGGGAGCCTCGGAGCGTCAAGCAGCTGACGGAGTAGTCCGAAATGTTAGTGTCTCTGGCTTTCATCCCATTTTTCTGGACAACGCCAACAACGAATTCGAAACTACTCCTCGTCTTGCTCATTATATTGTTCCACCCACCTCAAAAAAAAAAAGACGGCTTAAGGCAATTTCAAGTGAGATTTGGTCGATAACAACATCAAAACATTGCTATTGGCATGAACGTGGATGCCTCGAAGAGATACGCGCCGTGCAATTAGTACTAGTCATAAACGGGGAGATAAGTGGTGATGGTGTGGGCGTAGGCAGTCGAAGAGAATTTGCTGAATCAGGTAATTCCGACATGACTCTGTGGCTACTACGCCAAGACCCCTGCCACCACTCAGGTGAGGCGAATAGGGCATAGAACAGAAACTAGACAAATGTGTTCGAGAAGACCGCAGGGTTTTAATCTGAAGTTGGCCCGTCGCGGTCAACGTGACTTCTCGAATTACGGTTGTCCGGCCCTTTCCGACTCTGCCGTCTGGTGGCAGTCGCATCCGAGTCAGTCCGACTCGGAGTCACACCCCTCGAGTCAAGGACCTCTTCAAGGGTCCTGCAAATCGGTGTCTCCCAAATAAAGTTTGGACAACAAACCGTGCTGCATGCATCTCAAACTCAAGTGAAGAATAGTACATCAGTGAGAACTTTATTTTATTAAATGACAAACTTGAAAATAACAACGTTACTTGTACTAGTACTACCGCCGCCGCTACTGTATGGGTCTCTGAACCCGAGGCGTTCGGTGATGCAAGATGAAAATGAAATTTCAACCGAGGGGTATTGAAAGATATCCCTGTACGTATCTTTCTTAGCATGGTTGCTGGCATTCATAATATGTAGGGTTCAAGTAGGAGAACATCAGGGTCTATGCGTTTGCAAACATCATAATACCAGGCCTCGGCCCATTCGGAACGGTTACCGTAAATACCCAAGATAACAAGAGGAAACGGATAAAACGAGCAGGTAATCCTTGCACAGCTGTCGCTTTAGTGGTGCTTCTTTGGTAATTGCGGGCGAACTGCCGGCGGAAAGGGAAAAAATGCAGCGTAAAATTTGATCATCGAGAGCGCAGAGGCGATAAGTTACGTGTTACAGACCAAGAGACCTCCTGGACAGACTCATAAATGTTACTGATATGCACCGAAGTTACCCTCGGAAACGGGTTGCGCGACAGTGTTGGACGCCAATGCGTGCATGTCATTCTATTGCCACGGCTTGCACTGAAACTATGGTATATTTCCCTAAAAATGGACGCCACGAGAATAATACATCCAGTCTTTTGCGGACAATTCCGTGTCGTTTTCCCGATCCGAGGCAAGACTTCAAAAGAGAGAAAAAAAGATAGTATACGGATTTAACGATCCGAGGGAATAGAATGCCATGGTGCTTCCAAGGCATCCACCAAACGTTTTTTTGGGGCCGAACGCTGCGCGGATCGGTATCCGAGTCCACGATATGTCACTAGGAACAAAATGAATATGATTGATGATCAACTAGAAACTAGAGGTCGGATTGCAACACAAAGGTAGCCTACCGATCGTGCGTGATCTGCTCCGATCGAGTACCCGATAGTGAATCATAATTGAATGCTGCAAGTCAGTAACGTGGAGCGACAAGCCTATAACACCACCATTGATCGGATCGTCCCGACATCTTGTTCGTTTCTGAATCACGCTGCCCTGATCACGCTGGATGCTTCCGTACTTTGGCCGAGGTTCCGCGTGAGAAGAGCTTGCTTGACAAAAGATTATCCGTTTTTTATTACCGTACTCGTGGTCGCCGCAGCAGAGCAGCAACCTCAGTCGCTGTTATCCATCGACTGAGCCACGCCTCCGGCCCGCTCCTTCGCTTGCTGGCTCAACTCCTTCTCCATAGCGACAAAGGATATGTGTTATCTTCCGCTGGCATTAACTTTCCTCGTCGACATTATCATCTAAGCGATCTAAGCTGTGATCACCTTCAAGCCAAGCCAATGCAGAAAATTACCCACCTAGTATATGTAAGTGAAGCTGCTAAGCGGGATACAATTCAAGCGTCTCTTCGATGAACCACAGAACACAGTTCTATTCGGATCGGCTCAACATAACTCCGGTGTCTCAAAACCTCAGTCAGCTGAAAGGGGTAGGAAGTCATCACACCATATACTTCCGAGTATTAGATCGGACTGCTGGCGAATTTATGTTACTCCGGATATCGGATAAACATAATATGGTCACCTGGCAAGTAACGAGGACGGGATGATGCACTTATCGATGATTTCACACATATTCAACAATTAATGTGCAGGTGACTAGCATGCGAGTGCACTTGATTGGCGTTTATGGCTATAGACACGAGGAGGCGCTCTGATTTAAAAGCATCCTCAGCAACTATCGCCATGTCAAGGATTTTAAATATGGCCACGCATCAGCAAGACGCACTAGATTCGGAGTATGCCCATCCGTCAAGCACCCTGTGTAACACGCTGATCCGTCTTTAGCTTTGAACTCTTCATGCAAATGCTCCTCAGTCTTCCTGCACCTGGCCAAACCTGTCAATGGGTCAGCGGAGATGGCTACGCCTGTATGGAAACACTCGCCACCGACCCGAAGCTCGCGTCCGCGCACTTCCGCACTGCACATGCACTCTGGGGGGACTCCAAAGAAATGATGACGTGTTTATGGCGAAACTGTGGTTCGCCTCCAGTTCAGCGGCGAAACATGATCAGACACATCTTATCCGTCCATCTAGAGTTGTTGAGATGGACGTGTCCTCACTGTTCAAAGATATTTGCACGGAGGGGGACACCACACCATTGTCAGGGTGGCGAAATCTCCCCGCATGTATGAAGGTAAGGTGATATTAATGTAACTTCGCAGACATTAAGGACCAATTAACAGGGCGTGCTGACATTGAAAAACATGGTGAGCATGCGTAGAAGTAGATATGCAGATATGCAGACTGACATTGCTTGATGGCCATAATCTCAGAATTAATTGCGTGGCAGAGCTGTAGAGTGTGTATGATGTGTTCAAAGGCGGCTGTCGAGTTTACATTGATTGATAATAATGTACTTCATATCCGATCCGGTTAAAGATATTGATCCATTGGACGATTGGATGGGCTTCAATCAACAATCAATTGTAAATGAGAGGCTGGTAGTGTCAAAGAGGCAAGCAGCAGTCGCCCCACGTGAACTTGGCAGATAGCTGCAATTAATGTCGTGACCGGCCTTCCTCGGAATCAGAATTCGTGGTGGTGCTCCATGCTTTGGGCCCTCAGGTTTCAAGTTGACGTCCTTCTCCGCAGTTCCGCCGGGTTGTGGATTATAGATGCTCGGCGCCACTGGGAGATAACGAGCAGACAAGAGCGGCGGTTCGATAGGAGGCGATTCGGAGAAAGGACGCCCCCGCGGTTACTAAATTATTAATCATCCTCCACGTCTGTTAGAACATAAAATACATAGCAGTACACATACGGGGACCGCGGGTCGAGAAAGTGCACCCTTAAGGCATGCGCTGGCTGAACAAACCACAAGGTCCATAGCCTTAGCCTAATGGTCGATTGTTCGCTTCGTTATCGAAAGAGTCAGAATAACTGTCTCAGACAAACGCAGGTGATTTCCAAGCATTGGTTCCGCTCCGATTAAACTTCAAAAATTGGACGCTGTATCGGAAGCAAAAATCGTACTAAGGGCTTATAATATTACGATACGTACCAGGGTCACTTTGCCAAGGCGGTCGATCGACAATCATCCCTGGCAAACCTCCCAGTCGAGAAGGTCAGACAACTTCGTACTGAATCAACGACGGCTCCAGGCCAATCGACCAGAATTGAGGAAAGACTCGCCGGGCAAGTCATAATATGAAGAACAAGCGACGCTGTCTACTTGAAAAGTCGTCAGTGTATATAAAGATAGCACAATAACTATTTTATACAAAAATGCACTAAGAAGCACTGTGTGCTTACATGAAACCACCAGCTTCGATGGAAAGGTCAATGGAAAGGATCGCCATGAGCATGCATCATAGGTACGTTGTCATATAATAACGCTCGATACTGCAAATTGTAGATGAAGGCGTAATAAAAAAATTTCACTTTGTAAATTCACGAAAATTTAAACGGCGACTGCGCCATATGCTAGTCTCGCTGGAATAAAGACGGTCCCACTTTTAATACCAAACTCTCGAAAAAGTCATCAAATCATTCCCCTGCAGTTTTATATCATTGTCAACTATAACTCCTAGATGTAGTGCGTAGCCTAGCGCGGGGTTCGTCGGAAGTCGCTGAGCATGACACAGACAAACTGTTACAAAATAATCTTCGATCTACGTTGTCAATGAATGCAAGGCAAGATTTGGGTTTCATGATATGTATGAAGTGGGAGATGACTTCATATTCCTGGACGCGGGATACATTGTACTTCCACCTCCAAGTTGTCAAATTCAAGAACCATATTATTCAATATGGGCTAATATCCTCGCTGATATGACGATAATGCAACATGAATCAGAACACATCAGTCAACATCAATGAGTTCATCACATATGTTGTCATTTCCGTGGTACAACTGCCCAGCGACACAGTCAGATCAGTTGACAGAGACGGGAATAATACGAAAACCCACCCCCAAGTGGTGCATAGTTTCAGATTTCCAAACACACACTTCGCCTGCTGACGGAAATCTGCATCATATGGATACTGGTTTCCAAAACTGTTAGATGAGAGAAACAGTGATGGATTCGAACGTACCACCAATCCGGAAGCTTCTCTCTTCTCAACCACTTGTGCACGCTAATCGATTTTCCAGGATTGTGCCGCCGATCTACGAACGTGATAGTACTAGGAAGGACGTACGTCGTGTTACGGTGGCAATTCGGCACCCTGTTTGGGCGTCACCAACGTATGGCTGTCCGCGACGAGGTCGGTTGTGATAGTGTGAAACGGTCCAACGTTGGAAAGGCAATGGCGTTATTCACGTCATTGGGGTTGAAGACATACTGGTCGGAAGAAGTAGGTCTCGAGGGATTGGTACACATAAAGGTGGATGTAAAGTCCATGGTCACTGTGGGAAGAGGGTTGGGCGCTTCCCTAGTCCCCAGGGTTGTAAACTTTCGATAGACATGTACACCATTGCAGGCAGGGCTGTTTCTGGCTTGGAAAGGATAAAATTCTGCTCTTTGTCATGCTGCAAGTGATAGTGATGGTAACAGTTGGTTCAAAATGCATATGACTGTGTTGGTGGGTGGGGTTCTCGAGCAAGAGCTGTGAATAATCCCTAGGTCGTGAGAACTCGGCAACGTGGTTTAGGCGGGACCCTGTGCATACCACCATTGGAGACCTAGCAGACACATTTCGGCGATGACGCGACAGACAATAGTTTGGCGGAGCTACATCGTCAATCTTGTCATCCCTATCGTGGAACTGGACATGATTCTTCAACATGGGAGGCTGCGGTCAACAGCAACGGCAGCTTTCGATGGAGTCAAGTTGCGATGTCGTAGAAATGGTCTGGCAGCAAACGACAACGAGAGGTCATGCAACCAGGTCGGCGCCAGAAAAATGGACCAAGATGATGGTAACTGGAATGCCTTGTTTTTGCTTAGCGCAAGCGCTTTCACTTGGAAACGGGTTCAACAAGTGAAAGCAGAGTACTGTTTCCCGGTGGGGAATCTGGAATACCACATCGTCCTCTTGAGCTTTTGGACGTACCTAAGCCCCATACTCGTTATCGCACAGAACCATTGGCAAGTCATTGTGGAACGCGGGGTGAGAACCGAGGCAGTGACACTGATACCAATTACTGCCCGCAAAGGAAATAGCTCCGGACGTAGCGAAGCTCGAGATCGGGTGGCAACCTCTCCGAGCCAGAGCCCAATGGGAATAAATGTGGACCCGTGACACCGTTCTCTCCCCTTCTGGTCACAGATTGGAGAACCGGAGGGTCACGTTCGAGATAGGTTCAATTTTTCGTTTATTTAATTTTGTCCCCATACGGGTGTTTCAAACCGATTTCTTCGGCAGTTTCGGGTGGTATCGACGCAGAAAAGGAATCGATTGAGCAAAAGGCACGGCGACCTGAACGGTCCCTACACGACCGTACCTGACGAAGGTGGTTGTCTTGGTTCTATTCAATCGACAGTTTGCGGGCTTCTCCACCGCCGTCGAGACAAGCGAGATCGACACATGCCAAGATGGAAACGCAAGTGGACGAATGTATATCCCGGATCTAATCAAGTCGATCAAAGGACTGCATCGGCCGAATATTCAATCGCAGGGTCACAAGTGGCCGCAAATTTTTCCGTTTTTGCGCAAGATATAACTTGATCTGCCGCCTTTCTTTTTTCCCGGTCCTCGGTGTATCACTGAACGTCTGTGGGGCAGTGACGGTGATGGCTGGCATGGTGACATGCTTACTATCTAGACGCCATCCTGGGCATACATTCAGCCAAGCCCACCGGGTCCAGTACGAACTCGTCGTTGGCAGTAGTCACAGCAAGACCCTTTCTTACGTGGGGTTGACGTGCGTCCAAGGGGGCCAGTACGGTAAACGGTGCTCCGCAGTTGGTTTAACCATCTTAACCTCGTGCATCTCCGAAGAATATACTCGGACAGGGCGTCGCTGGAAACCCAATTTCCTCCGATCGTCCCGCCGCCGCCGCCACCGAGGACCCTGAACCAGCGATTTATGCTGTACAGGAAGCACACGAAGGGCTAACATAATCGCTCTCAGCTTTCCTTTACTTGCATCTGATCCTTGCCTTTTTCATGAGTTGCGGAGTCTGGAGGCTGGACCGATCAGATTCCGAATGCTTCCGAAAGTGTCGCCGGAAAGCCCTGAACCGGGGAGCGAAGTTCGACGCCTCGCCACCGACAGGGCCGGTCTGACTCGAACTTCCGGCCCACACAAGCTTTAATAGCCTAGACATGCTATGCGTTGAAAGGGTGATTTGATCTGCGCATCTATATCTTGGAACGGGCATTATGCGCACGATCCTCCCGGGCTGTGTGCACCTGGCGGGTGCAATATCCACACGGCCGGCGACGCATGTGGTCCATTCCTTGTTGGCCGGTGAGTGCGGCCTTTCATCGGAACGGCCGTGTACACATAACCGATCCGGACCCTCAAAACCTTTAGCGGAAGGAGTGGATGCGGACGGTTCATTTAACTCCAAACATTGAATTGCATCAATGATTGGCAAGTATTCAGCTCCGTCCGAGAATCGGATAAACCTAACACGGTCGGCTGACAAGTGAGGTGAACGAGCTAGCCAATGAATTCACTACATTAATGAAACGTACATTTTACGCACTAGTTCATATGAATGATGAATGATTTAGGAGGACAAGAATGCGGTGGAACTTACTTGGGCTTTTATGGCCGTCTGGGGGCTGCGGTGGTGTTTAAAAGAGACCTGGAGACCCGTCGTTTTCGAGTAAAGTACACCAGAAATGACCTCGCAGCACCAAGACGATCAGGAGTATGCCTAGTACCCCTCTCGAGTCCGCCTTGTGGCATGCTGATCCATCTCCAGGTTCGATAACCTCATGCAATTGTTTCTCGGTGCCCCCGCGACAGAGCAAATCTGTAGGTGGGTCGGTGAGGGGGGCCATGCTTGCAACGTGACGCTACCCGCCGACCCAAAGATGGCATCAGCGCACTTCCGTACCGCCCATGCTCTCTGGGGAGACTCGAAAGAGATGATGACCTGCTTATGGCAAGCTTGTGATGCGCACCCCGTGCAGCGGCGGAATATTATCAGACACATCCTGTCTGTGCATCTTGGGTTGTTGAGATGGACGTGTCCCGATTGTTTGAAGACATTTGCGCGGAGGGGCACAGCACACAACTGTCAACTTGAAGAGGCATCATCGTAAGCATGAAGGTAAGGTGACTGTCTTCTTACAGCGGCTTTTTTCTCATAGCCTGAGGGCGAGCAGCAATAGCTCAGTAAGAGGGGAAGGTTGGATGGACTCGACGTAGTAGCACTTGCCATGACGTGAACAATGTTTGATAACCATAATTATTGTGTTGTGCTTGTATATTCCTGTGAAATGCGTATCTGCGCTGTTGAAGACGTTTGCACTAGCTGTAATGTGGATGGACCACGGTGCTGATACATTTCGGAATCCGAAGGGCCACACTTCGTTTCAGAGGCACATCCCCAAAAGGCGCTTAGTCAGCACACCGACGGATCATATCATCGAAACCATTGATCATCATCCAGGTCGTGATTGTTTTGGAGTAGAAGAGTTACATCGATATAATTCTGCCCTCAGTGAATTGGTGTTTACAATGAGGATCATGCAAAACATCAAGGTCGCACGATGTACGGTAATTCATTGTCCTGAAATGTTTTATTTAAAGCCGAAGTTCATGTGCCCGTGGCAATGTGTTATTCCACTTCTAGGGGCAGCCATTAAACCCTCTGAGTCATCCATAGTCGGACTCATCTAGGTGCCCGTGTTTCGGATGCCATGTATCCGCGTTCAGCATGAAGTCGTAGTAGCAATAGCAGCTAGAAGTCCCTTTCTTACGTGTGCGACAAACCTAGAGGGCATAGTTTGCGTTTCGGACTAGATCAAGAGACCGCAGTACCGTTGGTTTGGTTTAACATCCCATCTACGACATTAGTGCCTCTCCGAACTCCGGACCTCACTCGAAACGGGCAAGTGACGCCAAAAACCCGCTAACCATGCTTGGAAAGGAGACCCTGATGAACGGGAGGCACGAATCAAGATGTAACGTAATTGTTCTTATCCTACCGTGACTTTTTTGCTCGGTGCGTATCTCGCCTTTGGATATCGATGCAAACCTTTAGAGGTATGCTCCAGAAGCTCTGGTTCGGACCGAGAAGAAAGTGAGCTGACAACTCAGCGCAGTGTCATCCAATGGCTATTTGACCTGACCGCATATATCTCTTGGGATGAGTGTTGTGAGAACGATCTATTCGGGTTCGTGGCAACTTTGGAGGTGCTGTATGATCTCGTGCATCTACGCGGGCTGTTCAATTTCCGCGAGGCTGGTAAACACAGCTTCCCGCCGGTCCCGTCGAGCCCCAAACCGAGGTACAGGCCTCATGACTTTCAGTGGAAGGCGTATGCGGTGAATCCTTTATCGACTTAGCTTCAAACATTTGAACTGCATCGTAGGTAAGCGGTATGAAGTCCGCTCTCCGGCCGATCTATCTTCGACAAGTTTTAGTTGGAGTCCATGGGAATAATTCAGAGATCGTAGGTCACCGGGCAGGTGTGTTTAGACGAGTGTGTTCGTTGTTCTACCGTTTTGGTCAACCGGACAGCGTCGCATGTTGGAGCGCCAGTGTATTACTATATATACTATCCTTGAGCGAGAAAGCATACATCGGACCGTGTGATGAGATCGAACCTATACGGAACGGAGTGATAGTACTAGTGAAATATTTGATTAGATGAACATATGCTTTGGAAGACGGTTGGCGCATTGCATATGCCAGTGCCAGACGGAGAAGGTACTTGTAGATCAATCTTGAAATAGATGTCGGGAACGGCACCTTTGAATCAGTTGATTGAAAGTTCAGGGTATGTACGCGCTGTGCAGGACAGGATGATACCGATCATGTTTCGGAGAACCTTCGATACATAAGAGCCCCGGGCATCAATCCCGAGATAGACCCTGATTATGGGAGTATCAACGGAGGATACTCATCCTTGATGCGAAGACGACGGAGCCGCATGGCTTTGCGATTCAATCCCACCGCCGTCAAACGACAAGGGCCTCTTGCTTCGCGTCACGATGGAATCAAAAAGAAGTGTTGGGTTGGGTTAAATAAATCATAAAACGGAGATCACATCAACACCCTACCACCGATCTAGCGCCAAGGGTCCAAGGGTCTAACGTTCCACGTTCCATGGTGAGGTGCATCCTTTGAGTCATTGTGTTGGCACAACTTGACAGTTCCTGTGGTGTCCCACAGAGTCGTGGGGCTTGTGCATACGGACTGGTCAGACTCCGATGAAAATAGTACCCGGTGTTGGCCGATGCCAGGTCAACTCTACAGATCGGAATGCTTGTTGACGTTGGGCAAAAATCCCCGATGCGACTATGACGGAGTCACGCGGTGCACTCACCAGTTAACTCGTCATACAACACCAAGGATCTTGACTCACATCATATAATATGATCAAAGGGAGGTAGAAATTGAATGAAGTGTTCGTTGACAGCGCTAAAATATTCAAGAGCGTTGAGATGCAGCAAGAATCGCACCGGCAAGTATTGAATCGATTGTTGAAGTGGTATGAGTCATGTCATGGCGGAGAGTGATGGTCATAATCGTTGATATTGTGCAGTGCACCTCGTCCAGCTTATTTGACTTGACTAGTTGTGGAGTACGTGTCTGCGCTAAACGAATGCGTCAGCATTAGTATCAGTTACATAACAACACTGCATGATTGGTCCGGATAAAGATATTTTTCCGGCGCCCAAGTCGTCCCTTTTGGACCCCAAATCGATAACTCTGATTGGTGGATGTGTAAATAACCTCGACCTGTGGTAATGACTCCGCCCGCTCATTTGAAATGCTGTACCTGGGTGTCGAGGTGTTTTTGGTCAAATGATTCATTGGAGAACCTTGATACAGGATTGCACAGAAGGACACAGTGCATTAATCCTAGGATGGACGTCGCGGACGGCCATCTGAGTCAGGGACAGAAAGTTTCAAGTTGGTAACCGATGGCGGATAGTAACCACCACTGATGCGAACATGACGGAATTCACGTCGTACGCTCGTCGCCGTCCTGAACGAGGATACTCCCTAATCATATATATGACAGCCAGAGTAAGACCCTTCGGGGATCAATCGAGATCAAGTTGCGTGACATCGTTAAAACTTTTTCAAGACCGCTGGCAGGCGGCGAGAGACACACCTTTCCGGCAAGCATCACGACCATGAGTATTAGAGGGAAGCTGCTGCTGGTACACGGGCTAAAGGTAAATCCGGTTGCAATCCACGGAAAAGAGGTTAATCCAATGACTCTAAACGGGGTATGTCGAGAACGGGTGCCTTGGCCGTTTCTCCGTGTTATACTACCGTTATAGAGTATATAGCTATATTGCCTTTATTTCTCGGCGAGGCTTGTGTTGGGTAGATGGGCGGCGAACTGGATGGTGGCCCGGGGGTGGGAGCAAGATCAAGCACAAGCATGGCTCAGATGTTGCTCACGGACTGGACCGCATGGTTCGAGGCGGGTAAAAGGTGCCCTCGTGGGTATCTCTTGGATGTTAAAAGACGGTCCATTAGAAAGAGTACGTACTTACATGACGGAGACCACATGTTAGCAAAGGGCACGATGTCGAAGAGGCGGTCAGACTCTTGGCTAACAGCGGCACAGCCACGGCGTAGCTCAGAATAGACCCGAACTGGAAGGCCACTGCCATAACTTCAAGTTCGGCCTCAACATATGTTTGACCTTGACCCATACAGTACAACTGATGCGGTACGTGTCAGGGTACCCTGCAAATCAAGTCATCCAGGAAAAATATGTACTAATACTGCGGCCGCATGTTGACGCAGGGCACTGCGATGTCGAAAGGTGGTTTAAACTCAAGTTGGTGGTACAACGGACACGACCATCGGACTCTGGGAAAAGGGCGTAAATCTTGAAGTGCTGTACCGCCACTTTATATACAATCAGTGCGAGGGTCGGCCCACGACTTGAGGACCCTACACTAAATTAGTTAGACCTTGTACAGCCAGTGACCAGTGATTGCATACTCATTTGGCACACCCTGGCAGGGGCACAACACACAATGACTGCATTCAAGTTTGAGTTTAGTACAGACCTGAATGTTGAATGTCGGTCGAGACTTGAGATTGATTATTTTTCGGCACCCAGTAAGTTTGTTACCCTGTGAGGAGTGGTGATACATTTCAAGTTACTAGACTATTATACACTACCCATCTTCGAGTTAGCACATGGCCTCCAGGATGGTAATGCTATTCTACTGACTCAGCAGGTCGACCACATGCCGAGGATTTGCCGGAGCGGTGTTTAAAATATACGATTTGTCATCGTTGCCGACCCATCACAATCGGAGTTATCGGACTGTTACTGACCCGGGCTGCTGTGTGAGAGACGGCCAGGAGGAAACTGTCATGCAGGCTGTCGGCCGCAGAATTTGCAGAAGCAGGATTCAAAATCAACTGTTTGCCGACATATCCCGAAGATCGGGTGATTTGGACACAATAGGAAATGAATTATTTGTTCATCAACCGGCTGATAACGGGAGGATCCGTTGGTGCAGGTTCAGAATGTCCAGCGACGAAGCCGATGGACTCGTAGTCTCTACCGATCCCCTCCACGTATGTATGACCTCTCCGGGCGTCACAGCTAAACACTGCCTCTGCGTAGCCTGCAAATCTCATCCCAGAGCTTTGTGCTGGGTTTTATAGACTCGGATGGGTTACTGGGACGGGAGGTGGAATCTGTATTCGCGTTGGGTGTGTCTCGTTCTCGGTCACCATTCTCTACTCCAATGTGACTCTCGCTAGTGACAAGGTCTACATCGCCCCATCGGGAGTTCAGAAGGAACGCATCGAACCCTCGCACATGTTCGTGTTGCCCTACCCCCAACCGACGCATCCCTCGCCACACACCGACCGCATCTTTCTCCGCCGTCCAAAGCAGAATCTAAAAGAATCGGCGTGCACACCATTATTTTGGAACGCATTTGACCAGCGGGGTGCGGGAAGTTGTATTCATACCCATTCACAGAATGCAGTAATGGCAACTCTGTTGTGGGAAGGTGACTTTTTTGAGATTTCACACCAGGTGGGTCGTCGATCGTGATCGTAGGGCGCTGAAACGCTGATTGCGGATGCGATCGCGTGCGATGCGTGTATCCCATATCTGTTATCTGGTGATGTAGGAGGTAAATAACTTACTTTGTGAGGAAGGTCCTATCTGAAGGGTCCTCACTGCCACGTGTAGATGATCAAGGGTGTACGAATTGGGGGAAATGGTGCAGCCATGTCCTACTTGGATACGCTGCGGGTCCCGATCATTGCAAACACGCCATTCGAAGAAGATCTGACCGAGAGCATGGCAGCAGCAATGCAGAAGTACCCCGATGCTGCGGCCATCCTCGTAAGGCGGCACGGTATCTACGTCTGGGGTGCGTTCCGCAGTCGCGGATCCTTGGCGTGGTTTCTGATGCGGATTTCCTAGGGGACGACTGGCAAAAGGCAAAGACGCAGACCGAGGTGAGCACCATTAAAAGCCATTCAAATTTGAGTTTATTCTTTTATCAGTGCCTTGATTATTTGTTTGAGATTGGTGTCAAGATGAAACTAGCCGGGATCCCGACGGTTCTGAACAACTGATTCGTACGGCTCCGAATGTAAGATGTATTTGGAAGTAGAATATGAAGGATTATGACGTTGAATTCATACATTGTCTTCGTTTTGGGGTGCGCTGGTGTACCCACTGGGTCATTAATTTGGCAAGCAGTGTACCCGAGCCCGAAGCACTGCAATTTGGGTGTTCCATGAAAGGCAACATGGGTGTGGTACGATTTGGTTCTTTTATTACCAGGCGCAGGTTCGCCTCTTGTCCATTCTTCTTTCCTTGCTATCACCACACGACAACGACAATATGCCCCAGGTTCCTAAGACATGCCCAGCGACGGGCCGGCCCGTTTCCAAAGACTATCTACACACCTTTGATGGCCACTTTGTCGACTCGTCAGGACGCACGCTCTTACTGCGCGGCGTTAACCTTTCCGGCTCCTCTAAAGCGCCGGTTGACCAGCCCTCTCACGTCCTAGAGGACTTTTGGGAATCCGCACAAGCAGGCGGAAAAAGTTTTATCGATCGCCCTTTGAGTCTCGATGACGGTTCCGCAGACGCACATTTAAGTCGTCTCAGAGGATGGGGATTCAACGTGTTGCGCTATCCCATTACTTGGGAGGCACTTGAACATGAGGGACCGTAAGTTCATGCACCATACACGTCGTAGCCCTATTGACGCGTGGCCTCTAGTGGACGTTACGACTATGATTTCATGGACTACACTATTCGCGTGCTCTACAAATGCAAAGAATACGGGTTCAAAGTTTATCTGGACCCACACCAAGACGCGGTATGCGTCCCCCCTTTTTTTTGTTATCGTGCGCCTTCTAACAACCGCTGATAGTGGTCACGTTTCTCGGGTGGCTCCGGTGCGCCCTACTGGACCCTTCCCGCATGTGGCATCAACCCGCAAGCATTCACTGCCACCCAAGCAGCAATCGTGCACTGCGAATACTCGGGTCCTTCTGGCGCGGACAACACAGACCCTGCCGCCCTCCCCTCCATGGATTGGTCCACCAACTACAGCCGTCTCGCGTCTCAGACCATATTCACCCTCTTCTTTGCTGGTAAAACCTTCGCCCCCAAATGCTTCCTAGACGGTGTCCATATCCAAGACTACCTCCAGTCACACTTTATCCAGGCCTTTGGGGCTCTTGCAAATCGCATCCGCGAGGCGGGAGGGTTATTGGACGAAGTTGTTATTGGCTGGGACAGCATGAACGAACCCGCCGAAGGGTTCGTCGGGTATGAAAACTTGAACGTGTACCCAACCAAGCAAGGGTCAGCCCTTAAAAAGGGGACGATGCCGACTCCGCTGCAGTCGCTCAAGCTCGGGATGGGTGTCGCGCAGACGCTTGACAATTACACGTTCGGGTTGTTTGGGTCGCAGCGCAGCGGGTCTATCACGGTCGATCCTAAGGGTGTGCGTGTGTGGGCAGACCCTAGCGCCGAACCAAATGGGGTTCATCCGAAATGGGGATGGAAGAGATCGAATGAGTGGACCTTGGGAACGTGCGTGTGGGCCTTGCATGGCGTGTGGGACGTCGATACCGGCGCGTTGCTGAAACCGCACTACTTTTCGTCTCGCCCGTCAAGCGCCAAAGCGGTACACTTTTTGCAAGACTTTTTCCTCCCACACGTGATTGACTATGTCACGTACATTCGAGACGCGCACCCGAGCGCAATCGCATTCGTTCAAGCACCCGTATTTGCTATTCCTCCAGAGATTCCGGAATCGCTGCTCAAGGGACGTGGGTGTCACTCGACGCACTATTACGATGGTCTCACACTCGTTACGTGTCGTTGGAACAATATCAATGCAGACGCAGTCGGCATTATCAGGGGCAAATATAGCAGCCCCGTCTTTGCTGCCAAATTTGGCGAACGTGCGATCCGGGCGAGTATCCAGGACCAACTTGGCATACTCAAGTCAGACGGTGTCCAGCTCGGTGCGGACGCTCCGGTGCCACGCCGCTACCCGACGATTGTTGGCGAAATCGGAGTGCCAATAGATTTGGACGATAAACGGGCATATGATCCAAACGACAAGGGCTATAGAGACTATTCGATGCAAGACAGAGCACTGGACGCGAGCTTGAACGCGACGGATGGGCCGAACGTATTGAACTATACAGTGTGGACGTATTGTCCAGACAACAGCCATATGTGGGGGGACGGGTGGAATAATGAAGATCTCAGTCTATGGAGCGAAGATGATGTGCGTCAGGCCCGAGTAGGTGGGACATTGGCATCGACACGCACGTCAAGCACTTCGCTGGCAACACTCCCTGTGCCGTCGGTGTACGCGGCTCCAAGCACGCGGTCGTCGACGTATGAAGAAGCTTTGTATGAACGACTGCGTTTCTTACGCGACGGGGCGCGTGCGGTAAGGGCGTTTTGTCGGCCGTATCCGGTCAAGGTTGTTGGGACGCCCGTGGACGTACAGTTTGATATTGGCAAGGCGACATTGAAGGTCAAGATTCGGGTGACGCCTGGGGATGCGCCGCCGACAGAGATGGAACTGGAAGATGAGGGGGAGGTGGCCAGTTTGGGCAAGGTGGCGTGTGGGGACGAGGAGAGCGCACTACCGACAGAGATCTTCATCCCGTTGGTGCATTTCGCTTCCGACGAGTGTGTCGAGCGGTCCATCGAGGCGAGGCCACACGAACAGCGCGTGGATGGGGAAGACTCGGACGCACCGGAGTCGAACCGGAGTCGAACCGGGTCGACGGTGACATTGCCGTTGGCCATGTCAAAATCGCTGTTTGGCCAGGGGGAGATTGAGACCGATGGGTATGCGGTACAGGTCAAGGTCTCGGAAGGGAGGGTCGAGTTGGACGAGAACGAACAGATGTTGCGGTGGTTCTACGCGGTACCTTCGAAGAAAGAGAAAAAGGTGTCGATCGAGGTGAAGCGAGTTGGCGGGGCGATTGATTGGGTACGGGCCACTCGCAGCAAGAAACTATTCACGGAGGGGTGGGTGGAGAGATTGTGCGGGTGGTGTCCAGAGGCATGCTTGGTCATGTAATATGTTCGCCCGTACAGGTATCTTATCGTAATGTATTAGAATAAAATGCCTAGCAAGTCATGTCAGTGGTTATGGATCCGAATCTGAACTTTGTCCAGGTATGACCCCCGTAATTCTCGGGGACTTGAGTGGTGTTCCATCGAGCACTAATGCGTCCAACGCTCGCACGCCCACCAGCCTTTCCACCACCTTCTCCAATGCCTCCCTCCTCGTCCGTTCCCCTTCCACTCCCTCTTGCATCCTCTCCAACATCCCAAGCAACTCCGTATTTCCCTGCTGCAGGCTCTCCACTGCATTCCCCAACCCCTCTAACTTTTCATCCACGTCATCCCGTCGTTTCGAGGCTTTAGACGACGTCCGATACGACTCGCCTACAATGAGCAACGCGGCGACGGCAAAGAGAAATGACTCTGCAAGGGCGTTGGCACCGTTCTCGATTGCTTTGGTTTCGGAGAGGGGGCGTGGGTTGTGACGGGGGGGTTCGCCAAGGATGTTGGTGCGGAGAGCAATTTCTGCGGTGTGCATTTTTTGGGCGAGGGAGATGCAGAGGGTGCGAAAGGTTTCGTGTCTGTATGAGCGTGGGGTGCGGCGTCGGCATGGACGTGAGGCGATTCGCATGCAAGGAATTGTGGGAGGATGAATTGTGAGTTACTGCTGGAGCGACTCTGAGGACGTACTGTTTTGCTTGGTTCTTGAGCTGGGCAGAGATGGGTTTCGCAATTGTCTGCGGTCGCGTGTGGGTGGTTGCAACTTGCGGTAAGGAAGAAAATGATTCGAAAAATGATTTGTACTTACACGGATGGCTAGCGTGGCTAGCTTTACGGTAGCCATGTGTCAATGGAGGAATTCGAGAAAGGAGGAGATTGACACGGGCGGGTCAAAGTAGTACTCTGAGGCCCAACTTCCGAGTCCGAGTGTACGCGTCAACGGCTTGCCGCGGCCCGGACTTTGCCATGGGATCAGCCCATCTCAAGCTTGTAGTCCAAGTGCAAAGAACAGGAAATCAATTTCTCGGCGTTCTGTACAGAAAGTTGATACACTAGGGATTAAAGATGCTGGTACTGCAAGATTTACTGCCCGCATGAACTCGGCACCCCTGGCCAACCAATTGTATCACCACTTGTCACGGTGTACAAAACCTCCCAAAAACGTAATGGCGTGCCACAAATCTGGCTTTAATCACTGTGTACTGATCGGCGGGAAAGAAACAGGGGATAGAGACGCGGACGACACACCGGTATTTGGGTCTTGAACTCGAAGATGAACTCTGGAAAGTGGATATTGCACGTTTGGTTTGATTTTTCAGGGGACCTGTCGTATGAGTGGTATCAGTATCTCGCACACCTCCACGCCCAAATTGCCGAACACGTAGAATGGAAGGTGTAGAATGACACTGCCGGACGACAATTACTCACAATGCGAGTTTGTCTGCAATCTCTCGTACAAATGCCCGATTTTGTCGGCCATTGACGCCTACAAGGTTCTAGCCGATACATTCGGTTACGGACGGGCCAACCCTACCACCGATCCAGGCTACTTGGCTGAATATGTGTACTCTGAGAATCGAGACCAGAAGACGTGTCGGCTTGATAGGACGCGCATCTAATAGTAGTATAGGTATGGGACCAACTTGAAGCCTGAGAGACAAGCGGTCGTACGCCAGTGCTAGTAGCGACTCCTTACTCCACTGGGTCTCGGCGCTTGTCCATCCCGGTAGTGCACTTTGAGAGCGTGTGTGACTTTCTCAATAGTTTATATTCGTGACAACCACATTCCTAGTTCGCCAACGCGTAAACAGAGTTTGCTCCCGTCCTGAAAAGGCGGCATTAACAGGCTTGTAGATTGATTTGGAAAAGGGTTGATCCGATGGAGAAAGTGCATTGAAAGTTTGATAGTATATCAGCGATTGGACTTCATGGGGAGAAGATGTTTGGACGGATACACGTGTCTCTATCCGACTTTGCAATTGTGCACCGCTAGCATCTGTCAAGCCGATCGAAAAAGTACTCATGAACCCTCGGGAACGAAGACAAAATCTTGCCATGACCTTTCGGGGCCGAAGCTCCCAGATCAGCCCGATCAACGAGAGGTGGGGGGAAAGGGCGGTCGTCCGGGAGGACAGTGACACGATTTTGCACCTCTACATAGAATATGATTGGTAAGAGAGACACGGAAGGCTGGCGCCAGTGAAAAGGACGTTCGATGGAGTGGGTCCTGTTCACGGGAGCTTAGATCGCAGGAAATGGACATGGGGAGCATGGGCTACAGAGAACCCGAACGACTGCCGGTGCGGAGACAAAACGGTGAAATTCCTCAGCATCTTACATCGGCTACTGTCACTGTCGGCTTCTGTCGGCTACCAGTTAACGGGGTTTGTACGAGCCCGCAGCGCGTGGTTGTGAATTTTATCGACCAGTGCGGTGCCGCGGTGCCTCTTGCAAGCGTTAACTTGGCCAGCGGCAGTACTGCCGTGGAGCTCATCTCCATTTTTTCTGGCTTGAATCGTGTAGGCTGTGCGAATAATTGACGGTATCAAGAACCAATACACATGTTGGTCCCGAAGACAAGCACAGCCCTGTGAGAACAACTTGTTCACATGCAGATCTAATTACGAGGATAGGTCAGTGGGAGAGGGGGATGTTAAAGGAGATTATGCGTACGTCCCTCGATATACATTCAGGTATGGAAAAAACCATCGGGGCATTCTCATGGCCGATCCGAGTTCCGACGTCCTATGAAGCTAGAAGACATTCTGATCCTCGTTGAAAGTGGCCTGAAACCAATGTATTTTTGAAGACTCGGATTCCACCGTGTGCGATTATCCTAAATTCACACTGTACTTTTGGGTGAAGAATCAACGGTTTTGAGAGCGAACGCCATACGATTTAGAGGTCGATTTCGATGACCCTGCTCCGAGCCACTGCCGGGTTCCAGGCGCGGGCCTATGAAAGGAGATTTTCCTGGAAAAAATGGGTACTGTAACAAATTGTCAAACCGTCCAACATTTTCCTTGGTCAGATGAAACTCACCTCTGGACTAGTCTTGCGGCGAGCTAACCCCGGCCAATGGCGGTCATTCTCCTTTCGAAGTCAGATGAATTCATTTGTCCATGCCGGGGTGATCTCAGAGATCTAGGAATAGTCAGGACTGAGGGGTGCCATCATATCAGCGGGTGCTACGGGAAGAATTGGCAGATGGGCCGGCCTACCTACGGCGCAGCAGAGCTAGTGCTGTGCGCGATGATTGTGTAGAAATTTGAGCCACTGGCATCTATCCATCCATCCGTCGGTCACACTAGACTTTGCTAGTAGTAGCACAAAAAATATTTATTTTTTTCCACGGATCTGCGTTCTAAAGTTTATTAGGTCAACTTCAAGAACATTGCCGAACGCCGCTCACACTGTCACACTGCCGGCTACCACCGTATACCACCGCCCAGTCCGACTGCCTCGTGCCAATGGTATGCTCTTATTTTGTCTCGATCGAAATATTCTTGTTGGTGTATTTGGCCACCTGAACAGCCTAGCTTCCGTCATTCAACACGTGCAATTCTGACCCCGAGCAGTGGCTCGATGTGATCCCTCTGCCATTTTTCGTCTACATTGGGGTCCCCACCGCATGGATTCTTGTTTGGATGATGTTTTCAAGTATTTTCCTTCCCACGTGGAGCAGGAACGAAATGCCAGCGCTGTCACTCGACGGGATCGTCGCCGCATGATTTAGAAAGCTGAGGGAGCCTGTCAGCATAGTCAACTCGTGACGAATGTTGTCCTGGCGATCACAAGAACATGTGCTGTACGACTGCCGTGACGTACCACACGTTGAGGTGAGTACCTTATGCCCCTCTCAACACTTCGTTTGTCCACAGACGCGTCCTTGTTCGCTTTATCCCCAACAGGCAATGGCTGTTTGGGATCCTGGACATGCCGTAACGTTCACCTCTCTCGATCGTTATGACCATGTCCGTGCAAGGGTACTCTAAAATTTCTTATGAAAAAGGATGCAATGCATTCCCTGACCATTCCGATGGGTATCATGGTTTGTCGGCTACAGTGCGATCTGCTTGGGCCGGCGTGCATGCTGTGGTCCGCGGATGTACTAGGCCCGGCTCCAAAATAGGCTAGCCTCTCCTTGATCGCTTATTTTCCAAGATCAAGAGCACCTGTCGAATGACACGAAAGGATTAGTGGGATCGCGGCACTTGATCGCTCCTTGCTCAGTATCCAGCATCGAACCCCAAGGCGGGAGGGGGGAAATTGAATAGGGCGTATGAACCAGTGACGTGTTCGTCGGAACGGAAATGAAAAAGAAATCAACACGCTTATCATTTCGGTTTGTTGGCTCTTCACCTGTGCACGCTGGCATCTCAACCCCCACGAAATTAGGCTGTGCGATGTCGTACATGGGGACCATGGGATCAAGGACGCTCTGATGGCTCGCCTCAGATCTCGATAGGTATACATTTCTTTGGGCAGCTCGGGGAGTCTAGCAGTGGTGCAACCTCGCGATCGTCAATGGCTCAGGCAGGGACATACTGATCCGAATTCGGCTCCTCGTGATTGGAGGCACTTCATTGTGCTTTACGGCACGCTTTCCTCAATTGGTATCGAAGGCGATACATTGTAGCTGTGAATATTCTGCCAACTGCGCAGAAAATCCTGTCCGAGCGCGTTATCCATACCGGCAACAACTCCAACACTCTACGACGCCCTGCCAACTTCGTTTTTGAAGTGTCCGGGGAATATGAATCCCCAAACGAAGAACTTCGAAAAACGTGTCTAGTCGGTGCTTTTGGCTGTGCCTTGTTATCAAATGTTCTATCAAATGCTCTCGGGATGCTAACCCATTCGGCGACACGTGAGAGCTCCGTTGTATGAAGTCTTCAATATTATGTATCGATAAGAAGGCCTCAATCGCCTCCTACCTTTCTGAACCATGGTTCGAGCGCATGCTTTAAAACCCATCGTCGGCGGCCCTCCGTTCACCCCCACATACTTGTTCCAGCCCGACAACTGGAGGGCCTCTCACTCGTGGAAACAAAACTGCTCTGTGGACCCCATTGCTGCGCATGTACGGCAACCAAGGTTACCTACCTGAGGACGCGAGTGATCCTCTGTACGTATGATCACACTTGTTTTGACAGCAGGATCAGGATTCACCTCTTTTCAGCGACGACTTCCTCGCTCAATTGATGAAGGACATTCCCGACGTCCCACCCATGCCTGTCATTCCCTCCGCATACGCCTCTACATCCGCTCCTATGTACGCACCAGCGGCTGATGCCAACTTCCATGTTTCTGTACCAACATCCCCCCAACATCTCTTCCCGTCTTCGCCAGCCCCCGCCAGCGCCAGCGTCCCTACTGCCATTGCCACAGCCACCACCCCCTATTATGCGACCGGGCCGCACCTCACTTGCCAATGGGTCACTCCGCACGGCCTTCCCGTCGTCTGCGGGGCCCCGCTCTCCCCGGATCCTAAATTTGCCTGCACTCATTTTCGACATGCCCACAATGTCCGGGGAAACGAAAAAGTGACCGTGCAGTGCTACTGGCGCGACTGTCCTGTCGCACCAATGCAACGAGGGAGCTTGATCCGGCACATCCTCACTGTCCATTTAGGGCTATTGAGGTGGCGATGTGAGGCGTGTGGCAAGATGTTTTCAAGAAGGGGGACGACACATGCATGTGTCGACGGTGGGTGAACACGACTAAGCGCCATTCTGGATCTTTTGGCTACGATTTTTTTGTCTTTCCCACATCTCGATCATTATTCTTGTCACGGAGGTGAACTTGAACAGCTTTTACTTCTCCTTTGAAAGTTTTCCGAGAAAAGGGTGGTGAATGGCGATATTTGCTACATTGCACATATTTTGTAATTGCTGTCAGAATGTATGACTTCCAGGGATCGTGGTGTCAGATCTTCAAGTTGGGAATATGTGGTTTGTCGCGCAGATGAAGACGGTCGTCCAATTTTGTCGCAGGGCGTGTGCAAACGGAGTCTCAGGTGACAGTGTACTGTGCGACCGTCGACGTCGTCGCCACAACCAATCACGACAGGGTTCCAAATCTGGCAAAGCGGGGAAATGCAACATCAACTTACCTGCATCCGCCACTCGCCCATCCTATTCTTGTCCGAGTTTTCTCTTCCCGAATCTGTCGGGCATGATAAAAAAAGGCATCTGGTGGCCTGATGGCTTGTCAAGTTGCAGGGAATTCGAATTAAGCACCCTTCCCGCCATTTTTCTTGGCTTGGCGTTTCATGTATGACTCCACTTGCACAAGGGTAGTCTACATCGATGATGGTGGGAAGCATCCTCGAAATCTCGCTTTCGTTGCGAGGCTCGGGGTCAAAACTGTGCTCGGTGAGTACGTACGCTCATTCCACGTGCCGTACAATTCAAGTCAGGGTTGTGATCATAATCAGGCGATATTATACCAACGGGCAGTCGACAGATAATGTGCTAAACGAGCCCCATTGTGTTGAATAAGCAAGCGTTAGGGCGTAGAGCGTAGCTGACCTCCGTTGTGATCTCTGCTTCGTCAAGATATCATCGTCACATGTGACCCGCGGACGGACCAATCTAATGGCAACTATACATATGTGTTGAACTAAAGAAATTAATGTTAGAGCGGCTCAAAGGAGGGTCTTATAATGGTGTCCACACCTTTTGGATTGCGCAGTTCAAGCGGCCTTGGCCTTATCAGTACCAACGGTAAGTACAGGTTTGGACATACACAAGCGACGCATCCACGAATGGACTGTGGCTGGAACCCGAGGCAGTCGGGAAGAACAAAAATATTTCTTCTTTGGCTAGGTTTTGATGGTGGCCGTCAATTACTGTATGATCGGCGAGCCACGGGCTGGTGTTGGGTGGTGGGTTCAGCAAGGATCAATTTCTTATGTAAAGGTCCCACCCCTCTAATTCCAGTGGCTAGGACTCGGGAGGTAGTGGGGAAGTGGTACTAGTAGTTCTGCTCCGCATCCCCAGCGGCGCCTATAGTCCTCCCTTCAGTTATGGGCAAAACTTTATGCTGTTCCTGGGGGGGCAAAACCGGAATCTGAGGGAACGCACATTCGCGGAGCTTTCCGGTAACCTGATATTGGATGAAAGACCCCTATCATGAATCTCGATCTAGTACGATACCGCATTTCCCCGGCCATAAGTGACGACACGGATCCAGGGCAGGAGCGGACCTAATAATAGTTGACCCGTTTGCGAGCGCGGGATTATGGCGCATCTGGTTATTTGGGTGGAAAACAATGATATAAGCGTTAGTCCGCAAACCAATCTGGAGAAACCATCCAAAAGGCCGTGGATGGTTATTTTGCGGTCGATGAGCGGCGGGGGCCAATAATGATGCGCCTATACGAGCGTAAAAGCCCCCAACTCGGTTGATTGTGACAAATATATGCGGATATGATCACGTTCTGTGTCGGAGCTTTCTGTGGCTCAGACTGGGGATGGTGTACTAGTACGGTATCTCCGAGATTCAGGAAAAGAGCGGCAATTGCCGACTAGACAGCAGACTTCCTAGGCGGTAAAGACAGGCGTAAGGAGGTGAGGCGAAAAATTGTACACATCATGGCGTCTATGAGCGCTTACGAAGATGTTTGTTGAACCATCAAGCTGGGGAATATATCAATCCACAGCTACTCTCCCGTGAACCTCGGATAAACGGGTTGGTGTCGGCAATAACCACCACTTCAAGTTCGATAACTGACACTACGTCTTGCTTTTTTGTGGTCCCAGCTGATA
Source organism: Pulveroboletus aff. annulatus (assembly GCA_038094595.1). Classification (NCBI taxonomy): domain Eukaryota; kingdom Fungi; phylum Basidiomycota; class Agaricomycetes; order Boletales; family Boletaceae; genus Pulveroboletus; species Pulveroboletus aff. annulatus. The sequence goes on from JBBPTX010000063.1 coordinate 27,141, forward strand.
CTCGAAAAAATGATGACAAATGACCAGGCTCGTGATGAGGACAAGGACTGGGGACCCTGGACTCTTGAGACTGGATCGCACTGAAAGATCATTCGCAGTTCAATATTAGTGGCGAGACGTAAAATAAACTCCGATAAACTCCGACCGGCTACAGCCGATACGGCGCCCGTAGTACCAGACGATAAGTCCATCCTGATTGGCACCCAGTACCCAGCTGCTTGGCTGGGCGCAGAAGTGACTGACGGCAATAATACTGCTGAAACGGCCGGCCAGCGGGGTTGCGGCGGTCCTCCGTATCTTGTTCGTGCAAGACCGTTATGCATGTGCCAAGGCCCAGGTTTGTTCCGGTGGCGTTCCGAAGATGCGAACTCAAGCCCTAGCGTCATTTCCGGTGCTGCCCGATGCATGGGCGGAGACTGTCAGTTTTTTCAATTTTATGTTTTTTTTTTAATACTAAAAGAAATTTCACAGACATTGCGCCGCAAATTGCCTACGATGTGTGTATGCTGCTCCCAGACTCATTGCGGGCTCGTGGGCGCGGACGAATGAGGAAAGTTAGAAACTCGAATCTGACGGTCTTTTGCTGACGGCGCCAATAGGAATCGCTCCGACATCCTCGATGACCGAATACGATATCATCGGGAGTATTAATAGTCGTTTCGTCGACATACCTGACCCAGTCACAGAACAGTTCTGTTCCTTCCGCTCCGTTCTGCAAATAGACGCCGGGGCCACACTTAATAGGTGTGTACAAATTATCTCCCCGATATATCTGCATCTTTACACCACTCATGACACCATTTCTTATCGGTGAGACATTAATATTAGGTGGATGAACGTCAGTCTGGGCGAGCACCAGTGTGCATTGCTCTGTTTGTCGTTTTCGTTACGGCGAGTAACTTCTTATTGGGCCGTACCTTGCCAACACCTCCATTTCATCTCATTTTCATACTTCGAAGGCACAGTCATCAGCGGGACAGTGGGCCAATGCTAACACCGACATATTTCTGGCAATAAAAGATGCTCTGACTAATATTGTCCCCTTAGTTGATTCTGGGTTGCACCCTAGGCAACGTCCTCGGTCCGCTGAGGGCATTAACCATCATGATTGGCACAAACATGAGGCTGTTTTGATAATGTGCACACATTTCGGCGCAATACTCTGACGGTCATAGATCGAGCGACCGCATCTATTCTAAGCCACACACCCGGATCAGAAGGTGGCAAATGATGACACACAAATTCATCTCGGGAACAAGAAAAAGATGGCAAGGCACTGCTGATAGTATGGACCAATTCCACCGTGAAATTCAGATGGTTGGACGGGTTCGATGCATTTGTATCGTTGCCCTCTGGGCCTCATTTGTGTCCGAGTCCAATGTTTGCTAGGCAACACACCTCAAGCCGGATCAGTACTCTCAGGGGTTTGGGATCCAGCACGAACAAAACCTTACTGCTGTCGTTCTTGCATCCTGTGGTGTCCCAAAAACATTCAGCCAATAATATATTTTATGTTGTGAGCCGTATGCGCCAGCGGGAAATTCATTCTTTGTCAGTATCCGCAGTCACTGAGGCGGTAAATAGTAGCATGCAAATTCCCTGCGGAAACAAAAAGTGTAATTAGACACGGGACTGGGGATTGTGATTCTAGCCGTCATCCCAGTCCCATTATCATGACCCTGTACTATATCCAAATTCTAATAGTGTATACATGTAGGGGTGTATGCTACGTCGTGACGAATGTGGGTCACTACACAAAGCACGAAAGGCAAGCAAGAAGGGGAGATAAACAACTGAATCTCTATCCACGACCTCTCACACTCCCACCTCCCTTTACGTTCTCTGCCACCATATCCAGTTGTGCACTGCGCTTGTGAGCAACTTCGTTCTGCCTCTCCAGACTCCTATAAATGACCGCACAGATCAGCGGTCAGCGGAGCGAAATGGCAACACAACAAGTAGCAACGTACTTGATCTGCGTCTCGAGCTCAAGAATCCGTTCTTTGCTTCCCTGCCGCTCCCGCTTGTACTTCTCTTCTGCGGTCTTCAAACGTGACTCATACTCCTTCACCCGCGCTTCCCACTTGGCGTCCGCGGTCGTCGTCTTCTGGTTCAAGACCGACATCTTCTCTTCGTGCTGAAGCAGCTGATTGTTTGCCACCACCAGTCGCTTCTCCGCGTTTACGGCACGCGACAAGAGCGTTCTTATCTCTTGCGAGTCACCCTGCGTAGGGCGCCTTGCCGTCGCGAGCTGCTGCACTAGATCGGCGTTGGTAGTCTGGGGCACACCACGTCGCCCTATCAGTCGCTGAGAGATGCCCAGTCCAGTCCGAACAAACCTTGAGCGCCTCCAGCTCACCCTCTTTAGTGACGTACTTGCGCCTCCATGTTGCCTTGGCGTCGCCATACGCCTTGACGCTTGTTTCAAACTTGTCAATCTGCTTCCATCGTGTATCGAGCTGCTTCCGCATGCCTGTGAGCTTTTCGGTGAATCGTACTTCAGCCTCTTTGACACGTTTATCAAAGTCGAGCTGTATTTGACTGAGCGCTTTCAGGCGTGTGATAAGGTTGTCGTGAAAGACGCTGAAATTAGTAAAAGGCTTCGTCTCGGCTTGACCTCCCTTCTTCTGCAGATGCGCACCGTCATGAAAGGAACGCGATGGAACTGAAGCAAAACGTACGGGTGTCTTGTCTACGCCGAGGATCTTGTCCATGTACTGGTAGATGGTGAGCAACAACGTGTTGCGCTCCGTAAGCTGGTCACGGTATTGACTTTCGCTAGTCAGCAGTGACTTTTGGTCCTTGGCCAACCGTGCTTCAAGCTCGTGGACCTTGGTACGTAACGAAGATACCTCTGACTCTGCAGTCTTTAAGTTCGCCTGTGTAACATCGAGCTTTTCGGACAGCTGAAGACGGGATTGGGTCTGATTCCCTAGACGTGTGGTCAAGTCGCGAACTTCGTTATGTAGCTTGTCGATGGTGACATCACGTTCCCGAGTGCTGCCCTCGCGAGATGCAATGTCTTGGCGAGTACGTGAAAGTGCATCCTCAAGGGTCTGGATATCACGTTTCAGTCGATCGACCTCGAGCTGGAGGGAGAATTTCGCGGTCGTATGCGAATCGCCGAGTTTCTTAGACTCTTCCTCCTTGGCTTTCAGGGCGTCTTGAACAGCCTTGATATCAGACTGACGTTGCTCAAGGAGTCTTTCGTTCTTCGCAAGGTCGTCAAGAGTTGACTGAAGAACAGAATCCTTGATCTCAAGGTTCCGTCGTTCGTGGCGAAGCTGTGAATCGTACTCCTTTTCGACTTTGAAGAGTTCCTGTTCCAGGCGCTCCCTTTCCTCGCGCTCATGCTTGACTTCTTCAACCAGATCCTCGACGTGGCGTGCTAGCTCCTCCTGTCGCGATCGATGGGCGAGAACATCTTGGCATGTTTGGTCATAGAGGTCTTGGAGGTCTTGAAGCTGCGTCTTGAGTGTGCCGACTTTCTGTGGATGGTCCGAGTTAGCTGGATGCTTGGGTCATGTTTATTCAACTTGCCTCCTTGAGGGCCGCTGCGAGTGCTTCAAGCCTTTCTCGCTCAACCACATCATCCTCACGAAGACGATCATATTCCTCCTTTATGCGGTCGTTCTCCTCTTCCAGCAAGTAGACCTGATCACCCAGCTTTTCTATCTCACGGTTAGCGGCTTGGATCTCGGCGTCCTTTTCATCCGCTTCCTTCTCGAGATGTTGTAGCGTCGCTTCGAACTTGGCATGGAGCTCATTGGTGTTTGCCTCGAGTTCGGAGATGTTGAGTCGAAGTTCTTTGGACTCTGTCTCCCGTTCTGCAAGCGCCTACAAGGTAATCGATTAGTGATCCCTGGTAGTTTAATGCAAGAAGGATATACATCACGAAGTTCTTCGACTTGACCACGAGCTTCTTCGACTTCTCCTCGCCATTCTTCCTCGACCACTGCAACAATTCGGTCGTGTTGTGCGATCAGGTCCTCGATTTCCTTGTTCTTCATTTCAATATCATCTTCTCTTTGCGAAAGCTCGATCATTGTCGCGGCCAGCTTGTCACGCATGGAATTCAAGTCTTCTTCCACAGCCTCCCGTTCCTCCTGCGCTTCCAGTATCTGAGCTCGACTCTCGCTGCGTTCGATCGACTCTGCCTCTCGTCTTCGTTGGATTTCCTCTACCTCCAAGCCAAGCTGTGCGATCTCATCCGCAAGTTCCTCCTTCTCATCTTCCTTCTTCAGAAGAAGCTCGTTCTGGTCTTCTATCCGAGCACGTAAAGCCTCGTTCTCGGTCTCGAGTTCCTCTAACCTCTGTTTCCACCGCTCCTGCCTGTTATCCCCCTGCCCACGAAAGGTGTCATCACCACGTCTCTCGACGATATCACGCAACCGTTCAATCTCATCCACATTATCTTCCAGCAACCCTCGGACATTTTCCAACTCTTCTTCGAGCTCCTCATTCCTGAGTTCGGCCCGTCGTAGCGCGTCTTCATCAACTGTCGACATGCGGCCTCTTCGTAGTTCCCGAATCTCATGTTCACGTTCTTGTAGCTTCGCCTCGAGATCACGTTCCCTATCGCGTGAGCTGGCAGTACCACGTTCCTTTTGTGAACGCTCCAATTCACGCTCAAGCTCAAGCACAAGTCGTTTGAGTTTCTTGAGCTCGAGACCGCGTTGCTGTACCTCGACCTTAAGTGACACGTTTTGTTTGAGCGCCGCGTCGACTTGGTCAGGGGCGAGTTGGGCCAACCGTTCCTCCAGAAAATGCACGCGCAATTTGATGTTAAAGTTCTCCTTCTTGAGGTTATCGATGTGCTACGGAAACGGAGTGTGAGTAACTAAAAACACATCAGGACAGATGAACATTACCTTTTCTTGATCACGGAGCGTGAGAGTGACACCTTTGTTACCGCCCTGGGCCGCCCGAGTGCGTTTGCGGTTAGCGACAGGCGTATCTGGGCCATCACCCCATTTGTGTCCGGGCGTGTCCAAAAAGTCACCACCCTCTCCGACTTCGTCTCCCTCGTGGCCAGAAACGGCCAGTCGCCTCAGCACAGACCCAGGCTCATCTACCCGCTTGCGTGCACTGACCGGGCCATGTTGGTCTGGCGGCGAAGGAGTAGAGAGCGGCGCAGACGACGGCGCGGTTGTTTGCGATGACACGGAAGGGACCCTGTGATTTCTACCTGGCGTAGAGATGCCAGACACGAGCGAACCAAGGGATAGATCTGGGAGCGTCATGGCGGATTGCGAAGACGAGTCGGCACGTGCATTAAGCGCAGCGGACATGACGACTAGGGTGGACTTGGAACTAGTTCATATAATCATCCGAGTTGAAGTGTTGGCACATTAGACATTGGGATTCAGGAAACAGATTAGCTCACCGTAGTAGTAACGGTGGTCAGCTTGTGGTGAGGTCAAAGTTACTAATGAACTGGTTCCAATCGTCTCATGTGCTATAGCTCGTTGTTGTTGTTGTAAGCCTGATACCCTTCTGAAGGGCCAGCAATGTGGCAAGTCGTCCGACCCGATGCGGCGACTCGGATGTTCAAGTTACGTGACAACTACTATCACTCACGTGACATAAAACCGAGACCTCACGGCGGTTCAAATGTTCGGTGTTCAGAGAAGATCGTTTCTTGTATTAAGAGTCATTACTATTAAGTAGTTGTAGTTCACCAATACAAATCTCTTTAACGATATAAACCTGCATGGGACGTAGGAAAATAATAAAGCAAAATATGAAGGCAATGATAGTATTTCCAAATCTATGCTGCAGATGATTTGTCTCTAGCTGCTGGGTTTGCAAGTCCCAAGTTCTATACCAGAAAGGATGATGGTCAGACGACCGATGGAATCATACAATGAATCGCCACTCACGATGCCAAGTATCTCCTTCATCACGCCCGCGAGCACTTTGACATGAGCGGGTGCCAACATTGAGTCATGCACACCCGCAGATATCTTCATGTCCAGGCTCTTGATACGATAGTCCCACCCATTGTGATCGTCTGTACCGGTGTCAAAGTCACTGGCATGTCCACTGCGGTACCACGAACGGTCCTTTGGAACGATGAGTGTCGCTCTCCCCTCGTAGTGTGGCGGTTCGAACTCGAACATGGAATCCAAGTTCTTTCTGATCTCCACGCGCAGCTTACTTTTCCACTTCTCACCAATATCCAGGAAGTTGGCTGAGATACGGTCGATCGCGCGCTGCGTCCAGTCTGTAGATTTCAGACTCTGACGTTCGGTGGCGGGAATGTAAATAGGATCCAAAAGAATGAGGTGTGCCACTGTCTCTCCAGCCTGAATAAGCTTGTCTGCCATGCAGAGTGCAACTTGTCCGCCAAACGAGTAGCCAGAGATGATGTAGGGACCCTGAGGTTGAACGGTCTTGATAAGCGTGATGTAGTGATCAGCCATGGACTCTATGGTCGAGAAACCGGTGGGTGAACCGAAGTGCCTGTCACTAATAGCGTATATCTCATTGGGCATGTATGGGCCAATGCGCATGAAAGGTGTCGCCATTCCTGTGATGTCATGCACGAAGAAAAGACGCGGCAGCATACCCTTCTTCTTGATGGGCAAGAACTCGACGAGGTAGTCTGCATCCGCATCCTCAGCTTCTATGATCGCTCGCGTATCTTGCCCCATCGCTTCAACAATTAGGTGGCCTAGCTCCCGAATGGTTGGTCTTGCGTGACGTTAAGAACTAGAAACTGACTCGTCGTTGGGACGACTTACCTCAAGTAGATGTGATTCAAACCGACGTGAACGTTGAAGGTCTTGGAAATGAAACCAGCGGCTTGGACTGCCATTAACGAGTTCAACCCAACAGCAAATAGATCGTGCGCGACCCCAAAGCTACCGTCCTGGATCTTCAACGTCCTGCTAAAGATATTCATGAGCTCAATCTCTACATCACCAGTAGGAGATCCCATGTCAGCGTTGAGATCGGGCGTGAATTCTCGAAGGTCCATTTGATTCAATGCATTCCTGTCTGTCTTTCCACTTCGTGACGTTGGTATCTGAGGAAGGACAGCGATGAGAGATGGGTACATAAAGCGAGGGAGGCGCTCTGCAACGAAAAGCTTCAGCGCTTCCTTGTGGTCCTCCGATTGGTTCCAGGCTTCGGTCTTGAACTCCACAAATGCAACAATCGCCGGTGTACCTTGCACCGTTCGAATGACGACTGCTTCACGCTGTACTGCGGAGTACTTTGCCATAGTATCTTCGATCTCACCGAGTTCAATACGCTGCCCGCGAAGCTTGATTTGTCTGTCTGAACGCCCACAGTACTCGATGTTTCCATCGGGACGGTAGAAAGCGATATCTCCGGATTTGTAGATCCGTTCACCTGGGACGAACGGGTTTGGAATGAAAAGTTCGGAAGAGAGCTCTGGCTGATTGAGATAACCGCGGGCGAGCTGGACTCCACCAATGTAGAGCTCTCCTTCCACACCGATGGGGGTAGGATGAAGTTGCTTGTCCAAGATGTAAATGCGGCAATTCGGCAGAGGACGGCCAATGACACCGGCAAGAGTCGAAGAATTGACATGACAAGATACACAGTCGACTGAAGTTTCTGTGGGGCCATACATGTTGCGCAAGGTAACACGTCTTGACCAATCCTCAATGAGTTTCTTCCCAAGGGATTCGCCTGCGACCACGATGGTCTCCAGACAAGGGTACTCGTCAACTGGCACGACAGCAAGGATAGAGGGTGTCACATGCAAAACATTTATACGGAGAGTTCGAAGGGCGTTGGGAATGTCCCCAAGCACAAGCTCCCTCTTGCCTGTTACGAGTGTTGCGCCATGCGCTAATGTCCCAAATACATCGACGACGAAGGGATCGAATGTATACGCCAGCGAAGACATGACACGGGTGCCTCGTCCAAAGCCATAGACATTCGAGTTTTGCACTAGGTTAGCAATCGAGCGGTGCTCGATCATGACGCCTTTGGGCTTTCCAGTACTACCACTCGTGAACCTTGGGAAGATTCAGGGTGTTGTGGGGACAGAAAAAAAGAAAAAGACATACATGATGTATGCGAGGTTCGACGGCGAAAGCCCTTCAACTTCGAAGTTTTCCGGGCTGAACCGATGGAGTCGCTTCTGATAACTCGAATCGTCGATATACGCAATCTGCATGGGTTTTTAAAGAGTGTCAGCGAACCAAAACGTATTACTCACCAAAATTTTAGACGCCATGCTCTTTTGAAACACACGAGAGTATTTTAATGTAGTCAGCAGCACTTTGACGCCACACTCTGCGACCATAAACTCCTTTCGGAACGCTGGATCATCCGGGTCCAAAGGCACAAAAGCACATCCAGCCTTAAGAACGGCCAAGACACCAACAATTTGACTGATGCCACGATCAAAGCATAGAGCGATCACGTCGCCTACACGCACTCCTTGCTGAATCAGAGATTGTGCGACACGATTGGCCATCCTATTGAGTTCCTCGAACGTTAGGGACTCTGTTTCAAACTCCACAGCCGTGAAACTCGGCGATCTCTGGACCTGCTTCTCAACTAAGCGGTGGAGGCAAATATCTTTTCCGGTCGCCTCGATGGTCGATGAGAATTCCTTGATGAGCCGCTTTTGCTCGAATTCAGTGACAGCGGAAATGTCCTGAATCTTACTTTCGCAGTTCTTTCCAACCGTTTCCACGAGTGAAATATAGGCCTCCAAGAATTGGCGGGCCGCTCCCTCTGAGTAGAGGTGATTGTCGAATCGAAGAATGACGTGTCCATTGCTTGGATGTACTGTAAGTAAGAACTCATACTGCTCTTCCCCATTCGGGAGTGAGACTGCGGATTTGGCAGTAATGCGGTTGGAGTCGAGCTGAGAGATGGTCTCCATGTTCATTCCTCCAGAAGCGAACAGGTGCTTAAAGTATCCGCGGGTGCTATGCGATGATCTTCCCAAACCAACAAGGTCCTCGTAAGTCACTTCATTATGCGCCATGCTTGCAATAAGCGCGATCTTGAAGTCCTGGAGATACTCACTGAACGTCTGCGTCTCGTTGACGATGGTCTTGATAGGCAACAAGTTGGCAAAGAAACCAATCACATTGCTCAGCATCGGGAGATTACGTTGAGTGACAGCAGTGCCAATTATGAATGTCGATTGACCAGAGTATTTGTGAAGCAGAACATTGTATGCTGCGAAGAATCCTGCGAATGGGGTGACAGCAACCGACGTAATTAATTGCAGGTATTGTTCAAGTGGACCAACGCCGATCCTGGCATCGATTTGGGTGACCGGTGCGAGCTCGCGATCAGATGGCGTTGCGAGAGTGAGATGAAGGGGTTGTGTGTCATCCAAAGTCTCCAACCAGAACCGCAAATGCTCCTCGCGAAGCTCGGCTCTGCGACCAGATGTCTTCAAGAGCCAGTCACTAAAGTCGGAGTAGTGGATAGAGACATCAGGTAAGCTTTCAGAACCATCCAAGTAGAGCTTGAACATTTCGTAGAACAAAACTCCAAGCGAAGCTTCATCAATAATGATATGGTGAACGACAATGTTGAGGGCCCATGTATTGTCGCCAAGATCGAACATGGTAGCAATCAATAGCGGTAATCGATCGAGTTTGAAGTCGGGGTCGTTGTTAAGCGCAATGCTCATCTCGTAAGCTTTAGCTGAGGCATCAGGTTCTTCGGAGAGATCGACGAGGGTAGGTTGGAAGTCAACATTTGGGTAGATGGTCTGCTCGAGTTTTCCAAGTTCTTCGTTCCAGGCAAATGTAGTACGCAGTGCTCCGTGACGCTGAACCACCTCCAATAAAGCCTCTCTCATCCGGTCCACATCAAGAGGGGTCTCTGTGCCGATGGTAACAAAATACCCTTCATGAGTATCCCACTGAGTGGCTCCATGGCGAGACATGTTTGCGTCGATCTTGCTGACGGCACGTTTGCGAGCATTATCACGCTCGCGCTAGAAGCAGATGTCTGAGCAAGGGTCGTATGGTAAACATCGGAATGGTCTTACCTGAGCTAACCAAATGCGATATTGATGAGGAGAGGCGTCTGACGTGTACGGTTCGTCATAAGCAAGACGATCGTTGAGGATAGGGACTAGAGCATGACCGTATTTTGCTGTACCGTCATCCGCTGACAAACTTTCGCTACTTCCAACATTTGCACCAGCCTTTGTCGACATTTCATTCAGAGCGCCTATCGTCATGGAGCCAAGCAGTTCGATCTGACTAACTTGAATGCCAAGACGTAACTTGAGTTGGCTGCTATACCGGGTGGCTTAACGGTTTTTTTGAGTAACATTTTGTCATAATCATCACCAAGCCCACCTCCAAGGGAGTCCAAACCGAAACTGGTGATCAGCGCATTGTCGGTGATATGTTCGACGCCCATGCTCAATAATGCGGCAAGTAGTGAGGCAGGTGTATCGGTATCGCTGTTTCCGCCCTCTCCAGAACCACTGGCAGTAAAATATTTCTTGCGCAACAGGTGTTCATACAAGAAGGGTTCGCAAGCGGGAAATGTCTCGGGGATATCGTCGATAGCAAGCATGGGCACGTAATGGGCGATCTTGCGAATAAGCGAATCGCCGATGAAGTTACACACTTGCGCTGTCGACATACCTGTCTTCGTTAGTTGAGCTGTGTTGACCTTGCCTTTCGTAGCGAGCACGAGACGTTTGAAGACACCCGAATCAATGATGGGTGGGAAAGACATTGAGATGGTGTTTGGAATCAGGTTTGCGATTCGATCCAAGTACCTGTCCATATGGGCTATTATTCAACAACAACGGGCTTGTGAAGTACTCACAGTTGCGAAGCACAGTATGCAGCCTGACCGGCATTTCCGAATACAGATCCAATGGTGGAAAACAGTAGCATAAAATCGATCGACGAGGGATCGACGCAGGTGAGAAGAGTGTCGAGGACAGCGACCTTTGAATGACGAACATCGTCAAATGATTGCTGCGTCAGGTTGGTAAACTTGGCATCACGAAGAACCACAGTCATAACGAAGACGCCTCCGATCGGTCCAGCTTCTTTCGCCTGCGCAACGATAGCGACAGTCTTCACCTTGTCAGTCGCATCGGCAGCAATCACCTCGACTTGCACACCCGAGTTCCGCATACTTAGGATGTACATATTGTCGACTTTGGTAAGACCTTTCAATCCGCGACGGCTTGTCAGGAAGATATGACGGGCCCCACGGCGCACCATCCACTCGGCAATACGCACACCAAGTTCACTGCAACCACCAACAAGGATGTAGGACTTGCGAGGATTGAAAAGTTGACCGCCGGGATCGATCCTGACAGTGGGATTGAGTGTAGGAACAATGACAAGGGAGTCGACATCCTCGGTCCTGGACCTCTCGTACGCAGGAAAAGTCACAGCACGCGACGAAAAGATGAAGGGCTCCGATGCATGACTCGAGAGCACGGCGGAAATTGCCGGGATGAGGAAAACTGGAGAAGCGGTAGCGAGGCGGTTGATGTCTAAGATGTGTGAAGATGCGACGCCAGATGGAATCTTCGGGACCTCGTCGGATTGGATATGGATATACGATCCGAGCGGTGAAATACTCTCTGACCCACGTGTGCATGTGCTCTTTCCACCGCTATTGAATATGACATCGAAATGAGTCATGATTCCAGATCTGGTCCATTCTGCGACAGCAAAAGGGAGATCGTCAATGAGGGAGGTTGTTACGCTGAGACGATTCGAAAGTTCTTCTGCTTCTCTCTTGTTTTCGACAGTAGCAAATACCTTGGCACCGGATCGTTTAGCAACCTGGATTGCGGCCAAGCCAGCAGCTACAGTATGGAAGTAAGCCGAAATTAGCTAGGATATGGCGCCTGCTCACCCGAAATGCCGTCATGGACAAGAACCGTCGAAGAGGTTGAGACGGAAGCGTGAGAGACGAGACCAATCCAAGGAGAGAGAAAGGTGATAGGGAGAGCTGCCCCATCTGTCGTGCTGACACCCTTTGGCAGCGCAACAACTGCATCTTCAGAGACGATGAGGATACTTGCAGGAGTCCAGCATGCGATTCCTACGACCTGAGTGTTCAAGAATTAGCGTATACGTAGATAATGCAGTGAAAAAAAGTACCCTAGTACCGACTTCCACACGTACGGCCGAAACCCCACGAGACTTGACTAACCCGACGAAAGTCCATGCAGATTTTGAAGATGCATGGGCCTCAACGCCCAATACCTCGACCTCAACCTCCACATCCGAAGCTTTCAGCGATGGCGGGAAGTGTGCAGCCAGGGCGCCAGATGCACACGTCAACCCAACCGCAGGTATAGAGATCGGTTTCAAGTCTGCGCCACCATGAACGAGTCGACGAACGAACATGTCACCGTTCTTGTCGATTTTCATATGTTGCTCGAGTAGTAGTGTGTTCTTGCGAAGCTCGTGCACGATTTGCTCGCGCGCAATATAGTCCAGAGAGTGATCTTCGAAAAGCACAGAGTATACTTGGTATTCGGGAGACTCTGCGATAATACACGATGCGATACCAAGAGCGCCGATACCTTCAGGGTCGTCGTTTCCCGTGATCCACAGCTCAGCTTCTGAAGACACATTCTTCGTGATCTCAACAAGATCCCCTTCTTGACCGTATTCAAAAGGCCAGATAACGACAGTCTTGAAAGGACTAGCAGGAACGGCGAGCGTGGGCTGTGTCGTTTTGACGTATAAAAGTCCCTTTCCGTCAACAAATTCTGAGACGTGAACGACAGCTCCAGCGATCGCGGAGAATCTCTCGGTCAAAACAGACAAAGTCAGCTGTTCGACATTGACGCCCTCAACTTTGGCACTAGAATCTGTGATGAACAATGAACAACCGCACATCCAAGCGATCTATACATCGAACTCACCAGTTATGTAGAGAAGTATAACGCCATTACTTCCGACGACATTTGTGATTGATATAAGATCTAACTGTACGGCTGCGAGGTCGACTTGGTGTACCACCACATCGAAACTAAAAAGGTCGTCAATACACAAAGGTTAGACCCGAGCGACCGAACGCGCTGACCTAGAGAGAACGGTGTCTCCAACATCTTCTCCAAGGTTCCAAGAGTCGAGAACTAACGACTTTGCGTAAGGGTAGTGAAAAGTCCCCATCTTTGCATCCGCTGACGTGCTAGAAACACAAAAGTACTCAACGATGACACCGCATTCGTCTACAAGGGCCCTGAGCGCTGCTTCAAGGTCAATGTAAATGTCGGAGGTCTTCGCCACATCGGCAACCCGTATCACTTTCCTCCCTGCCGCTGCCGCATCGCGTACGAGGGACACGAACACTGGGTGTAGAGACGCTGAGGGCGGAAGGGATTCGAGGGATGAAGGGAAGGCCTTGAGTTGCCAGATCGTAGTCAGGCGCTCTTCACGGCTGTTATCCGTGATAAGAACTGGCTCGGGATCGGGCGCACGAGCAATCTCGAAGCCTTCAATCGTAAAGAGAACTTTACCCTCCGAGTTGGCGATGATATAATTCGACCTAAAGGGGCCGAAAGGTGCCCAGATAATGCTTGTAAAGTACGCCCAGATTCCCTTCTTGAGGTCAGAGTCGAGGTCCTGCGCGTCACGGGAGTCCCAACGATGAATGGATTCGATCTTGACGGGAAGAAGAACGGCATTGAAGTCGAATTGTTTCGTATCCATATCGATAAACATCGCAAGACCGCACTGCGTGATGCTGTCGAGGACACCTGGGTGGATGACATACCCATTTCCGAAGACGTCTGGGGTACCGTCCGGCACCTCGAGGTATGTCAGGTACCCCTTACCACCCCAACTAGTCTCATCCTCAACTTCGTGTACAACCTTGATGTAGTTCCTAAAGTGGTCTCGATAACCGTACGCTGACGGAATGATGTCGTAGAATTCGTCGCCGGTGACCGAGCCCTGGGAGCGCGCGAGTCTAGCCTGGAAATCGAAGGTACGCGGAGCACTCTCATCATAAGCTGGATTGACACGAGAGAACGAACCACTGGCATAAACAGAATCCAGTACGATGACACCGTTTTCAAAAACAGGTGCAGTGGCCGCCCTGAACTCCCACTTATCCCCATTAATTACACAACCTGCGTGTCCTGGAAGTGATCCAGCGCCAGCGAGAACGAGTGGTTTGTGAATCGAGATGTCGCTAACAATCATGGCACCATTCTCCAGGATACTTTCAACGTAACTGTGGAGAATTGTTGAGGGTAAATCGACAAAGTGTGAGATTTGGCGCACCCGGAAGCAGGGAAGAGTACTGCGTCGAACACGATATGACCAGTTAAATCAGGGTGAGAATCGACATTAACACGGAAGTGAGCAGGTGCAATGGGGCGAGCCCGCTCTCTGAGCCTCTGGGATTGCTGTCCCGCAGATCCCGACCAACAATATGATTTGTTGTACGGATAGTCGGGAAGCTTTGCTTTCACAAAGTCGGTGGTGCCGTCAGGGGCAGCAAACAATCTATCAAACTCCACGTTCTTGAAACCCGTGCAGAGAAGATTTCCAATGCCCTCCAAGAGTTGGTAATATTCTCCAGTGTTTTGGGTAGGCACTTTGGGGTTCGGACGACGAATCAAAGTGATAGGTTCGCCTCCACACTGTTCGATGTAAGCCTTGAGAACCGGATGTGGTGCAATCTCCAAGAACCTGACACCATCCGGACCTTCGTCGGAAACGATGCTATTGATGGCGGTTCCAAAGAGGACTGGACGACGGATGTTGTCCCAGCAATAATCAATGTCGAGGTCTCTCTCGAGCCACCTCCCATCTGTAGTGGACATAACGCGCACCGAAGGAATTTTGGTTCCCTGGCTAAGACGTGTCGCCGAAAGCCGTTCCTTGAATAACTGTTCTTGCGACTCCATGAGAGGGGTGTGGAAGGCACAGGTGACACGGAGCTTGGCAGCGAAGACTTTGGCATTGGGATTGTTTGCAAGCTCGATGATGGCGTCGACGAGTTCATGGTCACCAGCTACGGTGACAGCCTGAGGAGAGTTGATTCCAGCAATCCATAATCCTGAAGCCGCCTTAGCCTGTGATAGGATCTTGCGGATCATTGTCTTGGCCTTCTGCGCACCGACGCCGAGAGCAACCATGGCGCCATTGCCCTCCGCACGCATCATGGCGGCGGCACGGGCAACCGCGATTCCAATTGCCATCTCGCGATCGTAATGTCCCGATGCATAACCCATCGCAATCTCACCGATACTGCGCCGTGGTCAGAGATTGCAAGGTAGGTCAACATTCTCCTCACCTATGGCCGACCACGAAATCGAACTTGATACCCAAGGATCTCACAAGGTCCACCAACGCAATCTGGAGAAATACCAAGGATAGCACGACTTCCCGGACGGGCCATACACCATTGGAAGGCAAGTTGCTCTCGACTCCGGGAATGAACAAGCCGGTGCGCTCGAGCATTGACTCTTGACCAAATATGCCGACCAAAAGACGATCGTTCTCCCGGATAGAAGCGAGAAACGTAGGACATCTCTCGGCCAGTTGACGGCCCATGAAAACGTGTTGTGGTCCTTGGCCAGAGAATACCAAACAAAGCTTTGGACTTGCGTTAGAATTTCGCAAGACAGGCTTCGAGAAGTTCAGTGACGCGTCGAGCGATGATCCAATGGCGAAAGAACGACTGGGATAAGCACGTGTTTGCCGCCCTAGAGTGCGAGCAACGGAACGCAGTACACGGTCATCTGTAACCCCGTCATAGGTGCCGACAAGAGCGTCTTTCCAGCGCACAAGCGTAGGCTCCGTAAGGGAACCGATCATGAAGAGATACAAGGGTTTCTTCGGACCGGCCAGTATAGCAGTGGACTTTGAGGGGTGAGCAACGGTGTCTGCGCTTTCCAGCACGACGTGTGCATTGGATCCACCAACGCCATACGAAGACACTGATGTTACCCATACACCATCCGCAGCAGCCATCTCTGCGGTGAAGCTCTCCAGCTATCGAAGACGACACCTCATTAACATGAAAAACGTCCACGGGGCTCAGCAGATTACAAACCTCGGTCTGCACCCGCATCTTCAGAGCAGGGAAGTCGATCTTGGGGTTGGCCATAGTAAACCGGATATTTGGAATGATTTCCTTGTGATGCAACATCATGGATACTTTCACCAAACTCGCCAGAAAGCTGCAACCTTCAGCATGCCCGATGTTCGCTTTGACGCTTCCAACTCTGAAAATCGACGTCAGTGAATCGGGAAGAACGTGTTAACAGTTAAAAACACACCGTAGAGGCTTCTGATCATCGCGCCCCTTCGAGAAAACCCTGCCCGCGGCATTTACCTCAATTGGGTCACCAACTTTTGTTCCTATGATCGGAATCAGTATCACGGCCCCACCAAGTCAGCTCTCAAACACCCACCAGTAGCGTGTAATTCCACAAAAAATGCCTCCGACGGATCCCTCCTGGCCACACGATAGGCCTCCTTAATCGTCTCTGCTTGCATGTCTCCCTCAGGCATAGTCAAACTCTTCCCCTTTCCATTCGCGTTAATTGCACTGCCTTTGATGACCGAATAGATCGAATCCCCATCCTCAAGCGCGCGATCGAGCCGTTTGATAAGAACAGCTGCTACACCCTCTGCACGCGCATACCCATCAGCGGACGCGTCAAAAGATTTAGACGATCCGGTAGGAGACAAAACGCCGAGCTTGGAAAATGAAACGGTGTGCTCAGGGTTGACGATCGTATTCGCACCTATTCCCATATCAGGCGTCCTTTCCATAAAAAAACCATTGACTTTACTCACCAACGACCAGTGCTTGGTCCACCTCTCCAAGTTTAATTGAACAAAGTGCAAGGTGCATCGCGGTCGCCGATGCAGAGCAAGCTGGTTACAAGAATGGTTCTGAGCATGCAGAACGCTTAGACTGGAGATTAGAGACGCACCAGTGTCCACCGTCAACGAAGGTCCGCGCAGGTCAAAAGTAAAAGATATGCGATTAGCCCGAATAGAAACACATCGCCCAACACCATTGTAGTTGTTGATTTCATACCGCTCGTCGTCAAGCTCGTCGACAGTAGTCAACAAGTTACCGAAAAAAACACCCGTATTCGACCCTCTGTAATCGATTCCTGAATCTTGTAGCGCCTAAAAATTGTGAATAAGCAACTGCGACGAGAAAAGGGGGCATAGGGGACGGACCGCCTGTGACACTTCCAAGGTGAGCCTAATTGCGGGATCAAAGTTCGCAGCTTCCTTTGTGGAGATACCAAACTCCAGAGGATCGAATTGGTCAATGTCATTGATAAAACCCAACTTCGTAGTGTGGTATTTGCCGGGTTCATCCTTACGACCTACAGGGAGCGCAAAAAGTTCACAAACGACAAGAGCTAAGTGATGGGAACATCGACGCACCGTACCATTCTTCGTGAATCCACCTCTTGCGTGGGGGTTTAGCCATTCCATCGCCCTTGCCATGCTTCAGCCAAGGCCTGACGAGCAGAAACCGAAGCGAGAAATACCTTATTCCGCAGAAATTCGTAGTATAGGTCCTTATTGTCGGATCCTCCAGGGAATTTACAACCGATACCAATGATAGCGACAGGCACTTCAAAGGACATCGCTTCAATCAGTCTTGCCGGGAAAGCGAAGTTTGTGGTGAATAATGAGGCAGGGCACTAATGTGGCTCGTCGCTGCCTCGGCGGTCAGCAATATTGGTGATCACCCTAACGATTGTCAACGAGCTTATAAAACAATTAAAATCTTGCAGTGACACGTACCTGTGTCAGTAGTCTATCAATCAACCTGGAATTACTAAGTTGGCAGCAGGCCGAAGCCGACGGAACAGTGGGAACACAGCTCAGTCCAGAGCCTCGTAACAAGGAACACGAGGATCCATGATGTCACGAAGCCTGGAACATGTTTCAGAAACTGGCAACCCTGTCGGGGAATTTAGAATCCTCGGATTTTTCAAACAAGTCTTATAGCCTATAGACTCACCGGGATCATGAAATTACTTTTGGCACTTCCGAGTAGACAATAAATGATAGAACTCAAATGGCCACACAGGCCGTCATTGAGCCCATTCGTGACGCTTTCCGCCAGAGTCTGCAAGTGTCAGTCAAATTTCAAACATCGCATGTTCAAGCGAGGCAGTGCTGGCAACCTTGGAACTCCGCACAGTGACCGCGGTCGTCGGAACGATCCGTTGCAGGCGTGTGGGAGACTGTTGCCATATTAGAATGTGTAAGCTTGCCTTGAAGAGGTTCAACTTGCTCGTGTGGGAGTCTTTCACCTGCTGTTACTCAGAGTCACTTTCTACGTCCGATCTAGCCTGAGGCTAGCTATGGCTTATCTACCGACGGTTAGAAGGGGCACGCGCGTCAGACGTATAAGTTGTATCAATGTCGAGTCGATAGTATGATCGGACTAACCGAGTAGATCCAGTCTGGGCCCGGGGAGGCTAACTGATACACCAGTATCGTAGTCGCATCGTGCAACATGATATGCAAGAGATGAAAGCTATTATGAACAGTAGAATCAATCTACTACTAAAACGTAGGTGGCTCTAACTTTCAACATTGATTCAACAAGTGAAGGAGCGCGATTAAAACATGAGTGTATAGGCAACGTATACACGATAGCGAAGAATATCATTGGCATCATCGTGACGTTCAACGGGCACACGTGGTAAACGGGCTGCAAGTCGCAAGCATGAATGCGAGAGCTCAACTCTCAGCATACACCACACGAGACAGTGGTGACTTCCTTTGTGGGGCACACGGCAGCCTTGCAGGTGACGTGAGCGACTGGAGCACTCTTTCCTCGTAGGATGCACCATCGCTGCGCCGTAGGCCTCTGAAGGACACTGAAGACAGGGAACGGCCGGCATTCTTCCTGCGCTCCGTCAAAGTTCGTCCTCGCACCCGCACCCCGCTCTGCTCGCGATAAGCAAGCGTTAGGGAGGCCACGAGCTGCGGTATCGTCAACGTGAGTGTCTGTGCGTGAGCAGAAACCGTCCCAGTTCGTGCTGGTGGAGAGGGTGAACGTCGAGGAATGCTCGGATGAAGTGGAGCTTCACGAGGTCGTCGTGAGGTCTCTAAACGAACGTGGCGTCTGTGAGACGTGGCTATAGAGGATGAAGTAGGGGAATGAGAATGGGAAGTGATCGACAACGAGGTGGAAGGTGGTGCCTCGGGTATTGGCAGAGATGTGGCTGCTCCACCAGAAGTAACGTTCCCTGTAGGGTTCAATTCCGACGCGAGTGAAAGAGGGGCTGACCCGGTTTGCAGCGTCTTCCCGCTCGGCGCTACGAGGTTTACGGACGGCACCGAGATACTTGGAGATGAAATTCGTGGTAATGGATTAGGCAGCGCCCATCCTTCAACACAACCATTATCGTCCAATCTCCGCTGAATTTTTTCCACCAACACGCGATCCATAGCGTCCAATTCGCGCGGCCCAGACAGCAACCCATCAGAGGCATCTAGCGCTCCGACAGATTTGCGAGCTTCGATGGCACGCAGGATACTCCGATGAACGACGCCTAACCACCAGAGTTCCGTCACTTGCCGTTTGCTTCTCCTTGGGCGCTTTTGTTTTGCGTCCCTCACAGGTCCACCTGATGAAGAAATCGACGAGTGGGCAGAGTGTCGCTTGCGAGCAGCTTGGCGAACAGGCGAGGAGCGACCATCCAAAGGAAGAACACGCGTCCCGTCGACCATATCCACGTCCATGTCGCCATTCAATGGTACACTTGGAAATGGAATGACACTTCTCACATCGGGGAGGTCCAGACCCTGCGCCTGCGAGTTACGAGATCGTTCTCCTGGAATACTCCGCGAACAAGCTGCAGAAAGCGAGATAGAGACAGTAGGCGGAGCCTTGGAAGTCACAGGAAACGGAGATGGCGTGGACGAGTGATGATGACGGGGATGGGCCAAAGACGAGAGGGATGTAGTGGAAGATTCAAAGTCATTCCAGCCACAGCTCGTTCGAGTGGAGGAGGTCGGGTAGAGGCAGCTTTTCGGATAAGCGGGACTGCACGCGTTCGAGTGTGGGTTGAAGTTGGTCGAATCTGCGAGGGCTGTGCGAGAACTCAAAGGGGAGCAAGGTCTCGTGTCTGGAGTGGGTGACGTGTGAAGCGAAGGTGAAGAGTGTGTAACCAACATATTACAAGACGGTCTCAGTGGTTGCTGCACAGGATTGGAACTCGGTTTTGCGCGCCAAATGCTGCGATTATCAGGACGAGATGTGATTGAACGAGGAAAACGCCCCGCGCAGCTCGTTGCGTGTTGTTCAGCAAAGAAGAGAAGAATCTCAGGTTGCCCTGAAAGTTCCGATACTGGATCGATCAGCAAGGTGCGGATATTAACATCCACTCGTGGATGGACACAACGATGGCAACCCACCTTTTGACTGGGACGAGAGGTGTTGGAGCAACAACCCAGAGCAAGGGCCCGGAGCTCGCCTTGTTCAGTTGGGAAACACGAGGCAGGCTTACATACAACCCATGCCAGTGCAACACGCGTGATATAAACGGCTCCCTATAAATACGAATGGACCTACGTGATGATCACGTGTGCGGAAAAACACGACCGGCTGAAACGTTGACCGACCACTGGCATAAAATCGGCGAAGACTCGGCGGGATTGAAAACAGTTTCGTTGGTTCGGGGGCTTCTAGTACCAGCTTGAATCTAACACACTGCGCTTCAGCTCGGAGACAGCAAACATTTATCGTACGCAGAAAAGATCATCCCGACCTTATCACTCGAAATGCATTGCGCCATGGCGAAACACTGGGCCACGTGTAACTTGACGCCATGCCACATCTCTTGGGAATCGCGGAGGTGGGCGAATCAGAGTGCCACAGCGGGGAATAGGCGACTCGAGCACATCTCGCTCTCCGCACTGGCATGTGCGTAACGTTGGCTTGGTTCCGGAACTTCAAGAAGCTGCGCGTAATGACGCCACAGCTGCCAGCTGTGGTCTGATTGGAGCAAGAAGTGTCACGGCGATCACGCAGCTCAAGCATTTCCTTCTTTCCCCGGAGCACGCCTACATTTCCATGTGCAACTTTGTAAATATGAGTCGCGGCGGCGGATCCGGCACCTATAAGGCTGCTGTTTTCTTCAGTGCGTTTGCCGGATCGCGATTTACCATACAATCCAAGCGAGAACCTGGGTTCAAACGTAGGAAGCATCCTGAGTTAATGACGCCAGTATTCACGTGAATCTCGAAACTTGATTAGTTTTGCTCCCTTGGTTTCATCATGATATTGATCACCGTGTATCGCTCATAGTTTCAAGTTTGTCCAACAAAGGCTCGAAAGTGGAAGTGGGAATTCATCATGGATCATATATCAAGCCATACAAATCCCACCTCTTTTCGCATGAGTGTATGTCTTTTAGAGACTCCTGAGTGCGACGAAAAGATGGAGGTGACATACCAGCCCGAAAAGCAGTAAATACCGAATTCTTCACTTGAGCGCAGTCGAACAGGCGACTGGGGGGCCCTTCAGGTTCTGTGGCGATTGTCTATCTGTTATGATAGTGGAATAAGTTTACAGGAAGGACGGGGGACAACTTTAGTAAGCCGGTTAGCGTCTGCGACTGCTCAAGATTGCTCAAGATCTTCGGTTAGCATTGGTTAACACTAACTGTTCCACTGAAGAAAGTAACATGTATTCAACATATCCGATCTCAGGAATCGACTTCTGCGGTGCAGCAAGCCCGGATCAGGCCTCTCCTTTCAGGATCCGACATACTGTCTACGAAGACACCATCTGTGAGTGGCAATCAATGAGTAGCCTGGGCCCCAAGTACACTCAAGATCTGATGAGTCAATTTCAAAGTGGAAAAAGGAAGGCAGAAAAGCAGCACGTCACAAATTTGGGAAGTAGTGACGCAATAGAAAAGAGTAAATTTTCGCCGCAGCACCTAGGACTACATCTGATGAGCGGGATGGGTGTCGTAGTGACCGCATTCGATCACGGACTCGGAATTGCCAACTTGGTCGCAGTCACACCCTCTGTCGGGCGTCTCAGATAACCTTCTTTGGCACTTGCGATGGTTCATCTAAAGACACGACGTGCCCACACACTCCCCCCAGCGACGCCCCTTGTACAGCAAGTTGGCGGGCACGCAGGCGTACACCTCACAGAAGATGAATCCCTTCTGCTGAAACCCGCCTTGCCACGCGAGGTAGCTTTTTATCAGTTTGTCAGAGATGTTGTCGATCCCTCTTTGGGACTGCACATACTCAAGCCGTGGATACCCCAATTCTTTGGTTTGTTGAGTCTAGAGGGAAAGCTCGCAAGCCCGACCGTGCCTGGAACCGTACCCGCTATCATCCCTGTCACAGAGACAGAAGCGACATTCACTCGCGGTGACAATGACACTGCCTGCTTGAACAAACAAACACTCGTTCTCCAGAACCTCCTATACGGATACCGTAAACCCTGCGTCTTGGATGTAAAACTCGGTACGGTGTTGTATGACGAAGATGCTTCAGAGGAAAAAAAGGCACGGATGATCAAAAAAGCAGCAGAGACGACCACGTTACAAACCGGTGTGAGGTTAACCGGTTTTCAAGTAAGCACTTCATTTGGAAAATAACGCATGGTCATGTATCTGTCCTTTATCAGGTATATTCAAATCACGCCCCCGACCCGGTTGTGTATGGGAAGGCGTATGGGTACAGCTTGAAGCCTATACAGCTCCACGATGGAATTAGGAACTTTTTTCCCTGCTCGATGTCGACTTCCCTGGCCAGCGGCGATCTCAGAATGTCGTCCCAATCAACCACAAATACCGGTCTTCCCGCGGATTCCCTTCTTACTCTCCTCACATCCCTCCACACCTCACTCACTGATCTCCGTATAGCCCTCTCGGGTGCACATGTGAGAATAGTCGGCGGTAGCGTGTTGATCATCTACGAAGGGGACTGGGAAAGAGCTACCGCATCGTCCGGTCGTGGTGGCGGACCCGGTGGTTTTGAAGAAGGGGTAGTCGAGGGCGACGATGAAGTTGAAAGTGATCAGGTGGAGGTAGAAGTCGACGAGCAAGGGGAAATCATCATGGAATCCAGACAGGATGAAACCTCTGAAACAGCTTCCTCGTCCTCGTCCTCGTCCTCGTCCTTGGATCCACGGCCCCGCTTGTACACGGTCTCCCTCATAGATTTCGCTCACGCTCGAGTCGTACCAGGGGAAGGACCTGATGCCAGTATTTTAAAAGGAATGGACACATTGATAGGGTTGGTGGCTGAAAGGAGGGTGGAGATAGCGGCACTCGTAGAGACAAGCAATGCGGTTAATTGTTGAACGTTTCACGCGTGGAAAACATCTGGTACGTACTGTCCATTCTAGATATGATGAGCTAGTGGTTTCTATCATATAGAGCTGGTAAAATGTGTCATCACTCCTTAGCCGGGCGTGCGATCATGAGACCCTGGCTCGACCTGAAAGTCACGGACGTGAATGCCAAAAGCTGAAGCAATTTGATTTCGATATCAAACCCACCACTGGCATCAGGACAGTGACTTTCAGCAACCGTCATTCTGAAACATGGCCACAGAGGACTCTGCCATCATGACTCTTGTCATGACGCACCCGATCCTCATCCTATTTCCATAACTTCTACATGTTTCCGTTCTGTTCAAACCGATCATGAACATCTTCTACCGGGTTTATGCCACGTACGACATCCAAAAGGAATGCAACGGCAGCGGTCGACTCCGCTTTTGCACGTGTTTTTTAACTGATCGCCAACACGGTCGGACCGATTTTTGAGGCGTACATCCGTCTCATGATAAAGCCACATATCAACGAATCGAATGTTGAGCTTCTGAAAGGCAAGTATCTAGCCCTTACTGTGAGGGTTGCTTGACTAAAAGGTACAGAAGCTTCGGGAGAGGCCAATGGTGGCATGGAATTTGAACCTGAAGAGCCATTCGTTTGTGCCAAGCATGCAACATGCCTATCAATTGGGTCAGACGGTCTAGCTGGGTTTCATCAACATTTGAATCCGATCATTCTTAGACCCCATCGTCAGCCACATCTCCGAATGATATCGATATCGCCAAGAACGCCCGAGCCTCCGAAGGGCTAGTCGGAGCGTGACAGAACATGTGGGGATAAGTTATGATTTGGTGGTGTAGGAATCGGATCATCGTGTATTATGGTATGATCTGACTCCTGTCGGCATTGGAGCTGTGGATACTTCGTAATGATGGTTATCACTGGCAGCGAGCTGCTTGATGGAGAAGGTGAGGCGGAGCGTGATTGGCCAAAGACGTGAATACTTATGATCGGCGCGTGCTCACTTCTATGGTGCTGGAGTTTGTGTCTCATCCACCATAACTACATATCATAAAATAGATAACAAGCAACTTGAGTACTGAGAGAAATCGAGGAATGTCAAGTCGTGTGCCAGTGTGACCTGTATTGAACGGCTCAGACAACTTCTGCCCACACTTTCACCTTCAACGTCAGGTCCTTTGATGCCCAAACTTGAAAGTAAATATAGCCCTTCTAGCCCACCGCAGATAAGCAGTCAACGTACCTTACCATCATTTTCTGAAAGAGCGTTGAATTAACTCCCTGGACATGTGGGCCCGAAGGCACAGGTTACAAGGAAAGAACAATGGGTGACTGTAATTTTTTAGACATTCGATGCGCCAAAAACATGAGGTCAACCGCATGGACTCACTGAGAAAGGCCATTCGTGAACTGGGCTTCAAACTCGATATCATCTCCATTTGCATTTTTACACGCGTTGAACTCCACCGTGGCCAGCATGGTTGCAATGGCGATCCAGACGGACGCATCTGCGGCGTACCGACCTGGTAAGGGAAAAAAGCCGCCCGCACGAGTAACCTGCTCTACCCGAATAGAAATGGTGTGTCAAGTTGCTTACCTGGACATATACGCCTTCCGAATCCAAAGACGAAGTTGGAAGGGTCATCTTCAATTAACATTCCAGCAGAATCTAAAAATCGTTCTGGAATAAATGATTCCGGGTCTGGATACTGCGTTTCGTCGCGTGACATTGCCCTGAAGAACAACATTTTTAAGATACTCGGTGGATGGGCGGTGTCGATTCATACCAAGCATTTGCAATGACAGTTGCCCCTGTTAACATTATTATCAGAAGATTACTGCAATATCTAAAACATACCGCGAGGTATGTAATAACCGTTGTAAATATCACTACTCGAGGCAGCGTGCGGGACACCTTCGGTATGATTGAGTAGTGATATGTGAAGACGACTCCTGGAAACAAACCTGTGGGAGCAGTTGGTCGCCATCTGAATGTTTCCCGCATGATCGCATCGACATATGGCAAGGAAGGCCTGTCCTCGAACTCGGGAAGTCTATTAGCGCCCACCACAGCGTCGATTTCCGCTTGAGCACGTTTCCACACACGGCGATTCTTGACCATCGCGAGCGTGAAACTCATCAATGCCGCACTTGTCTGTGTATTTAGTCAGAGAAACAACCCTTATACGACATACTCAACAGACCGTGTCTGTGGAACCTATTATACACAATTGTGAGATTTGACCCTGGCGTGCGTTCTAGAAATTCTCACCAAAGAAAGAAATTGCAGCAGAAGACTTCAGAGCTGTCTCGTATTGGTTGCGCTCCCAGCTGTCCATTTTTTCCATACGGCGGATATGATCAAATACCATCGTATCAGGTTCAACGAATTCTTTCGCCGCCTACATAAAACTTGTTGTCCTTGATCTTCCTATACATCAGGAATGCGCACCATGCGTTTTTTGACCCACTGGTATGGCGTTTCCAGCATCAGGGTTCTTAATGCGAAGGCTTCTCTGGCTTCACGGCGAATCGATGATAAAACAGGAACCCATTCAGGAACTCTCAACACTTTCCGGGGATAACATTAAGTATAGTGAAACTGATCTACCCTCATGTACTTACAGAATGGGAAAACTTTGACCAGAAGTGCCTTCTCAGATGCGAGTGCTGGTATGGACTTCTTGATGAAATCTTCGGCAATCGTCACCATAGGGTCCGCCCTAAGCTGTGGTTCGTAGTCATAGACGGCAGACATAGCGGTCGCCGCAGCAAACCTAAACACAGCCAGTTGAATGAGTTGAGAAATCCGTGTAACGAGCATACTTGCGTTGAGTAGTGGAACGGGTACTCGTTAGGGTCATCAATCATGTTGATCACTATCTGACGAGCCCTGCGAAGCTGCATCGGGCGAAAGGCGAGCACAGCCTCGGCGCGGAATGTCTGATGTACGATCCGGCGGCACAATCTCCACTGTGGGCCGTATTGAGCAAATCCGAGGTTGAAGTCATGGCCATACCTGACACATGATCAATATAATTTTAACAAGTGGTTTCTCGCACTTACGGCCGAACAGTTGCAATATATGGGCGGTCTGAATATATATTTGACCGTTTCTCCAGAACCTCCTTGGCAGCAGAGAACGAGTTCAGCACAATGACGTCTGAATCAAAAACACGGGCATAGATCACATCACCTAAAACTTGTCAGAACAGGGCGTTCTCGTCAAGCATCCACACTCACCATACTTGGCGCGCCACGACGTATACGTTAACCAAGATTCGGTGGGATGGATAGAAAAGACGTTTCCCAGCAGTGGTAGTGGGGTAGGACCGGGGGGGAGAGGGTAACCCTTCCTCTCGATACGACTTATAACAAATCGTCGGATTGCGTGGAGCGTTACAATCGTTACCGGGACCAGAGCTGCAAGTAGAGTGATTGAAAAATGCGGAACGAAAGCAGGCCACCCCATCACGATAGGAATTATGAGTGTTGACGGTTGTTACCTGCTTTGAAGGGCGTGCCATTTTATATTCATGGAACTTGCACTGATCGCTAAAATTCTCAAGGGGAAATCAGTGAGCACGACTGTCACACGGGGCTGCGTACACGAAAAAGAACTTGCCTTCAAGTTTGGAAGGATGGCTGGGAGTAGTGTAACCTTTGCTCGTGTGTCATGATAAGTCGGAGTGCGTCCATCATGATCATGATCTGTGGGTCCGGATGTGAATAAAAGGGGCGGCGCCCGGGCCGCAGTTTCCCGGGCCTCTCTAATATTCTGTGACGTGGCCAAGGACACTGATCAGACAAACCTTCGTGTGCCACAGAGATTGTGAGCCCATATGGCTGTCTGATCAGCGATGATATAAATCTAAGAACCACTGCCATGTTCTGGTCACGAATTGATGGTTTACCACGATGGTTACGAAGTTCATCTGAGAGTATTTCACGTTCTGGTCGTCAGTCGGGATCGCAAATCCATTCTACAGATCGAACAAGAAAGGCCATCGAAAAATGTCAGAAAGCCAGAGTAAAAATGTGTCGACTATCTGTCCAAGCCCAGCCTATCATGGACGCATCTCACCAGGTTTGCGTATCACAAGTTTGATTCTCTCTCGAGCCCTTTCTCCGGCATCCAGGATAGCATCTCCCCATACTTTTGCTTCCCGGACGTTGGAAGCACGTAACATTATTGTATCTCCTCCCCGCGGATATGCCACATGAAGCCGAATAAGTGAATCTTCTCGACCACTCTTCGAGGGCTTGATCTGAATCTCGTCCAGCGGTATCGGCTGAGACCACGGGTATAAGACGGGGCCAATCAATTATGACCATTCAACTCACCACACGGTAGAGTCCCTTTTCAGCCTCGTCCACAAGGACGAGAATATCGCTGCACAGTACTACTCGCAATTTACGCCCACTCCTCGCCTTGCTCAGCACGCCCTCTTTCAGGAATTTGCGTGCACCGAGGTGTCGTGTTGGTGCCGTCAAATCGAGCCGCCCCTGTCCGATCCACAGTGTGCGACTAATCTCGCCAAGCCGTTCTCGTCCTTCTCGGTCACGAATCGTCTCGTTCACCTCCTCGAGAATCTTTTCGGCTGTTTGGAGCGCAATGGAAATGGATTGTCTTTCGGCAATATCACTACCTGATGACGCGGCTGTCGACGGTGGGGAAAGACCAACCGTTCCAGGTGTTGACGGGACTGGATCGCTATAATGCAGGATCTGACGGATAAGTAGAGGGTAACGAGTGAGACGCTGCACTGTAAATATACGCCGCCAAGAACGGATTTAAACAGCACGTCAGCCAACTGTGTTCCAAGCATCCTTTTCAGGAAAGAGAGCGTACTGGGTACAAGCAAGTAGCTCGATAGGTCCAAATTCCGTGCTGAAGGGTCTTCACGAAGATTCTACAGCAAAATAGCTGGAGCG
Organism: Pulveroboletus aff. annulatus; assembly: GCA_038094595.1. Lineage (NCBI taxonomy): Eukaryota > Fungi > Basidiomycota > Agaricomycetes > Boletales > Boletaceae > Pulveroboletus > Pulveroboletus aff. annulatus. The sequence continues at coordinate 55,359 of JBBPTX010000063.1, forward strand.
TACGAGTCATAACGAAAATGAACATACCTGCAACTGCAAAGCCAATGCGGGGTTGGTTTCCCGCATTTGCTGGAGGGCCTTTCCAGCGTTCGCTTGATCGACACAGTAGTTCTACACAGTGGTCGATGGACAGCATCAAGAAAGAGAAGATACTACGACATGATGAGAATGGAGCGTACCAGGTAAACACCCATGTTTGGCATATGTTTCTCCAACAAGTCACCAATATGGTCAACATAGAGACGACAGTCCCGCTGGCGCTCTTCAAGAGTCGAAAGGAACGCCTCAAAGCGATTCGAGTGAGACATAGGATACTACACTGACCTAAAGAGGTAATCAATCGCTCACCGTATTCGTGAGCAATATATCTTCAATATTCAGGAAAATCGACTCAGTGGCTTTTTCATCCAGTACTTCTATTAAACGAGAATAAAAAAGCTACAGTCATACACGTGAGTTTCACAATTGTAGACAACCAAAAAAACACGCACCTCAACGATGAGCTGAAGATCCCGCACATAGTCCGCCTCGGTAGAGATCAACTCGAAAACCGCCTCCTGGCGCCTCCGCTCCTCCTTTGGGATCCCTTCCAACGCAGACCGATCGACCAGACTGGCCCATGACGACCCAAACGCTGGACTGTCCTCTCTTGTTGGATCACTCTGTTCTCCACCGACCAGTGGCGTTACCAGTGCTGGCGAGGGTGTCGGCGCATGCAAGATCGGCCCAGAGATAACGAGCTTTCGGTCGCGCTCCGCGATGTCGGGTGTACTCGATCGCGTGTAGCGCCCGAGAAAACTGAAAAACTGTGATGTGCGGCTCTCGCTAGCACTATGCCCTCCCCCTTCTCGGTCCCGCTCCCGTAGGGACGGCGTCAGTGATGCAGCCGGTGACCTCGGAGGCGACGTCGGTGCCAACGACCCGGTGTCAAACGATGACATCGACATCCTACTTCCTGTTGCCGACACAGGCATTGAGTGTACGTGGGGTGGATATAGAGGCGAGTGACCATGCGAAGCTTGCATCTTTTTGAACGTCTGATACCGCTCGAACGCGTCATCTGGATGAATGATGCTGCCTTCTAACCTCGTCTTGGGGTGCGCCGTTCCCATCACCCCCATCTCGTCGACAAACTCGGGTCCGGCGTCGCTCTGCTTGTCACCTCTGATGGCAGAATCAAGAGACCTAAAGACCACGTCCGAGGAAGTATCCGTCCGCGCTACATCGATGGTCGGGATCGGTGGAAGATCCTTTGTCAAAATATGCGTCAATGCGCGCTGGGGAGCCGCAGGCGCCGGACGTCGCCTTCTTCCCGGACTCTCCGATGGCCCCCCTACCAAACTTGAGCTTGAGCCCGAGCCTGACTTGGAGCGCAAGGCTTCACTCAGTGCAGGCGCAAACGGCACAGCACGATGGATATGGTCATCATCATTATGAAGCCCCTCGATGATGGTGTCGGATGTGGCGTACGCACGTGAATGCGGGCCCAGCTCTCGCCCTTCTGAGTCCCCCCTATCCCGGACTACAGTGGAGTTGACAATCAGCCCAGCTGCTTCGAGCACGCGCCGTCGTTTCATCTCCCGCACCGCCATCTCCCGCTGACGTTCAGGGCCATTGGGGTGCATCTCGAGCTCAAACTCAGACGCACCCTCCTCGTCAAGTGAATAATACGCATCCTCTTCGTCGTCGTCTCCGTTCATGGATGCTGTCCCAGGCACTTTCGGACGACGCGTGTCTTGAGGGGAGGTGTATGGTGTGCTATACACGTCAGATGCCCTCTCATGCCAGCGATCATCGTCACCATCGCGATGCACATGGTCTAGTTCAATCCGTTGTGCTTGGTCCTGTTCCGAATCTGATCGAGCCTGCTTTGCGATGTCTACACCCAAATCGGAGTGAAAACCACGTCGCAAGAGTGAAGAACCGAAACATAAAAAAGCCCGAATGTGCAAATTTTTTTTTCAATTGACACGATGAAATGTCGTTTTTTGAGTTTCGGTTTTAGGTCGGGGGGTAAAATAACAAACGACAAGCAACGAGTTCGATGGCATCCATGGTACGCAACCGAGAATGATATCCAGGAATGATCGCACAAAAAAAGGGAAGAGATATATTTTAGTCCATATCCATCCCAGCACGTAAAAAGGTAAGAGGAACTCAAGAGGGAGTATCTCTTTTCATGACTACGGAATTCGACTAACCCTCGGTCAGCTCCAGGTATGCGGCAGGCACGATGAACACAAGTCCGTCGCGTTCGGCTTTCCACCAATCCATTTCAGAGCGGTCAACGATGATAAGTATGTCGCCTTCATTGAAGGTGAGCTCATCCGCGTTCGAACTCTCGTACGTGTACAGTGCCATCGCATGAGCTATATTTAAGGCACGGTGAGAACGACTTGCCAAAGAACACGAAACGAGTGTGGCGCACCTTGTTCTACTCTTTGAACGTATGTTTGAGGGAAGAAGCCGGCTTTCCTGTCCTTGACTGTAGTACCATACCACCAATCACCACCAGACTTCGACGGATGAGCAACAACGATCATGTTTATATCAAAGTCTGTACATAAATATCCAAAACCTTCAGTCGTGGAACCCTCGTACCAACTGTAGTACACGTACCTAGATCTTCGGCTCGTTGTCCTTGGTAGGGATACAAAGACCTGACGCGGAATTCTGAATAGAAGTGATGCGACTCATCAGCATGTTGAGCGTTGCACATGAATGACGGGATACACACCACTGGAGAGGTCAATATCAGCCATGAGCTCAGAATCGCCAGTCGGTGCATGCTCAGAAACTTGGATAGCTGGGACCGCGCTGGTGTGTGCTTCCTCTTCCTCGGCTTCCTCCACAGTCACGGGAAGGTGGTCAATCTTCGGCTTGTTCGCGTCTGCAGCGAGCGCATTGTACCAATCCACGGATTCCTTCTTTCCATGTCCGAAAGAGGGACCTTGCCCCATAGGAGGTGTGGGGGTAATCTCAGCGGACGGAGGAGACGCGGTGAAGGTCGGAGGAACAGTGGGCGGGGATGGAGGGCGGGCAACGGCATTTATGTGCGAAGGTGGAGTAGAGTCACCAATCACCCTTCCCGAAGCGGCAGCGCCACTCCGGTCATTAGTTACAGCCTTTCTCAACCGAGCGCCACCCTGAATAGCGCTGAGCAATGCGCCCCGGTTACCTGCAGGTGCTGTAGAAGTAATCGGCGCAGAGAGAGTTGCTGGAACAGGGGGAGCCAAAGGAGGGGGGGGCGGGGGCGGAACAAGCCCAGTAGGGGTGACGGGGCTGCTTGACGACGCTACCGGTCCAGCCGACTGGGGACGCGAGGGTAATAGACTACCGAATAGTTGCTGTGCGAGACCCATCCGAGTATCCCTTGTCTTGAGTTCTTCGTCACTGCTATCATCCTCTTCCTTCTCCATGACATCATCCCAATCATCGTCAGTATCCTCTGGGGCCGTGTGATACGTCGTTTTAACTGGGGGCGGAATACCGGGACTCTTTGGAGGAGGTGGTGCCGCCGCAGGTGGGGCAGTCTGAGACCGGAAGAATGGATTGCTATTACCGTTTGCAGTGGTTGGTGCGGAAGCCACAGGAGTGGGAACTCCGCCTTCTTTCATTAAACGACTAAAAGGATTGTTGCTAGGTTTGTCTGAAACAGGGGCTGAAGCAGATGGCACTGGCGGGGGTGGGGGTGGGGGTGGAGCAGCCTCCTCAGCGGGCTCTTCTTGCGCGGGTGCAGGCACCGGGGGGGCCGGAGGAGCTGGAGGAACTGGCGGACTCGATACAGTCGGTGTTGTGCTGGTTGACAGTGAAGCCTTAGAAGCTAGAAACTGGTTCCTGCGTTCCTGATACGCTACCTCAGCTTTGCGCGCCTCCTCCTCCTCCTCTTCAAGCTTACGAAGGAGAGCCGCACGTTCCTCACGCTTCTTGCGTAGAGCCTCTTCCCGTGCTTTCAGGGCCGCATCTTCGGGATCTTCTTCGGGTGCAACAGAAGCTGGCGCAAGGAGAGGCGGAGGTGCTGGCTCACGAACAGGAGTGGGAATAAGGGGAGCACGTGGAGCAGGGGGAGTCGGCGCCTGTATCGGGGTAGCAGCCGGGGTCCGTGAAGCGAACCCCTTCCGGGGTGGGGGGGGCGCAGGTGCGCGAGGCTTGGGTGGAGGCGGGGCTGTCTTGACAGTCGTGCGTGCTGGTGCGGATGCTGGGGTTGGCGGGGGAGCCGTCGCTGTGGGCGTTGGTGAAGATGTGATTCCTCCCTTTAGCGCCTTCTCCGCTTCAAGTTTCTCCTTTCGTTGTTTTTCGCGCTCTTCAGCCAGCCTCTCGGCTTCACGGGCTTTCTCTTCCGCTTCTTTTTTCTCTTGGGCAAGACGGTCTTCGATAGTAGTATCAAGTGTTGGAGAAGCAGCAGAAACAGATGGAGGAGCGACAACGCCAAGGGCTTGCTTACGCTCCTCCAAACGACGTAGAGCTTCCGCCCGAATAAAAGCTTGCCGTTCTTCGGGAGTCATTTTCTTCATTGTAGTTGCAGGAGAACGCGAAGGAGCAGGAGGCGGCGGTGGTGGTGGTAGTTGGCTAGTGCTACTAGGCGGCGGTGGAGGTGGAGTGCGTGTAGCAGCAGTGGGCACTTCACGACTGCGACCGTCAATGTTGCGGTGGCGATCTCTATCCGTGTCTCTATACAACCCATCGTGGTCATTGTCTCGATCGTCGCGATCGTATCTGGACGCGCTCCGAGAATACGGCCGCTCCTCTTCATCTTGATATCGCGACGCCGGTGAATATCTGCCGCTGTCGTCACCTCCATACCGTCCAAACCTCTCATTCCTTCGGTCTCGATCACGTGCCCACTCCCGCTTCTCCCTCTCTCTCCTTGCGTCTCTCTCTTCCACTTTCTTCTCGAGCTCTGGCACTTCCTCATGCAACAAACTCACAAGCTCTCGTTCAAGACGTCTTCTCTCCTCATCCTTGGCAACCGTCCTTCGGCCCTTTGAAACGTACTCGAGATCTTCTTGTAGTCTGGTAATCCTATACCGCAAATCCTCGAGTTCTCTATCCAAGGCATCGGACGAGCGCTCGTTCGCCAGCGTATCATCCAGCATTTTCTGCGTATTCAACAGCTGCCTCTTGATGGAAGACAGGTCTGACGTCGCAGGGCTCGCATCGTCCACGCGCGAGCGGATAGTACTTCTGTCCACATGACGATTGCGAGGCTGGTAAAATCCGCCAGGTGGTTCGACATCTTCATGTTTGTAAACGGTCGCATCTTGCCTTCCACCTTGCTGCGTGAAAGAGGACGATGATGTGAATGAGCGTTCTTTCAGACGCGAGACAGGAGTGTCAAGTCCCGATGGAGAACGTGCGCGCGCATCGTTCTTAAGGATGTCTTTGAGGAAATTGACCGAGGTGTCGAGATCCCGAGAGGAAGGAGGAACAAGTTCGGATGGAAGCTCATCTGGAATATCGTTTCCGTTCAGGCCTAGGGACGATTCAAATATTAGCGAGAATTCACGCCAAAAGAAAGAGAAAAACGCACGTCGGTATATCAAACCCATGGCGACATGAAACTCTGCCAAGTTGAGTTTGCCCCGATTATCAGAGTCGGCCAACGTCCTGCAGCACGCCAACGAAGTTCATTTAGAAGTCCTACTTAGGAAGAATTACGACTGACCATATTCTCGCAAGGTCATTCCGTTCCAGGCCACTCTGTCCAAAGACCTCCAACGCCGTTTGACCGTTGATAAAACCTGTTCCTTGCGCATCCCAAGCTCGGAAGATCTGATCGTATTGCTTCTTTTCCCCTTTGCTCAGTGCCCATGGTATTTTAGGCGCACTCCCCCTTCCGTGTGCTTGATTGTGCTGCTGGAAGCTCTGCTGTAACGAGAGACCGCCAGGCTGCTGTTGCGGGAGAGGCGCAAGCTGCGGCGCGCCCGCGGATGAATATGGAGCAGAAGAATTAGCTGGCATGAAGGTACTGGACATCATCTGAAGCCGAGGGTCGACAAAACCAGTGACTTGGGGCACCAATGGAGCAGGTGCGCGCCCGGAGAAGCCAGTGGGCTGTGGCAGCATCTCAACACCGGTTGGCTGTGCGACGAAGCCTGGCGCGCCAAATGAATGACCAGATGGTCCACCCAGGCGAGTCTGATTGACAGCCAAAAGACTCGATTGCTGAGGAAGTACAGGAGGTGGAGGTGGGCGTGCATTCTGTTGATAAGAAGTTGGAAGAGGCGGAATCGGGGGAGGGGGACCGCGTTGCTGGAAGGTGGGCTGCGCACCGGGAAAACCGGTGTGTTGAGTTTGTAAGAAGTTAGTGCCGACGCCCTGGGCGCCTGGGAATCCGGTTTGTTGAAGCCCTTGAGGACGAACAGTGGAAAACGTAGCTGGCTGCGGAGCAAGACCACCAAACCCTGCGCCCAATGATGGTGCACCTGGCTGGACACCAAAGCTACCCTGCGGTTGCTGGAATGAACTGTGAGTGTTCAGTTGTTGACCGGGCTGAAACTGTTGCTGGGGTTGTGCGGTAGTAAAGCCCGTCTGCAAGGGATACTGAAATCCCTGCTGGCCCCATTGAGACATGGTCGTGGATGAATTAAGAGCAGGTCAGTAGTAAAGTAGAATGATGGTTGGTGTTCGTGTGCAGGAACTTGGAGGAGACAATGACACTGCCTGACCGTCGTTGTGAAGATGATGGTAGGCTCGAACGACGATGTCGTGAGCGATTGACGGAATATGTCGAATTTGGACATGTCCTTAAAAACTTGGTTTGTACAATAAATATTTGTTTTCGAAATTAGTACTGTGTGCTTACTTTTGTCCGTACTGTGACACTTGCCATGCGCAGGGTAATATTGGTACGATCTTCAAATTACTCTACGCCGAGCCGTTGACTCAAGGATTTCCCAGTCAGTCCATGTCGCAAAGTCTCATTCTAAGCCGTCGTAAGCACAACTGTCTCTCAGTCTCTTTACTAGGCCCTCGCAGGCTGATCGACCCGGGAACCAGAAAACATGCGTAGGAATGAAACAGGAGCTGAATCTACGGTATATGCCCGATGCTGCCAGTGATACGGCGGTCCCCTGCAGGTCCATGCCTCCCCGGGCCGTGTCGTACACTCACTCTAATCTTTGGGTGATATATTTTATCACTCTGCCACTGTCAGAGTCGCAGTCGCGTCATTCTAACTTTGTACATTATCAGAATTCAAATTGATTTAACATACCTTGCAAATCGTCGCAACAGCGACTCACATGCGGAAAGTAACTTGACCCAACTTATGCATGTGCTACAGACCGCGTGATAGCATAACAAATTGCGGAAAGATGCAAAGGTCTGACCCGGAATCACTGATAATATGATGGAAGCGATAACTCGTCACACCGTGCCAATCATCGCCGCGTTATTCATCTTCAGCAGGTGGTGGCGGTGGTGCCCACCGTTCACGTTGTGATCCTGCCGTAACGACTCGATGTAGACAAACGTGAGGATGACATGATCGAGCATCGGGACCACCTTGGGAGAGACATTGAGGTAGGCCGGGTGAGACTGCTTCCGAACCCCTAGATTTTTCTGGTGGAACCGAACGAGCTCAACGTCCGATTCGTCGCGCTTCATCTGTTCACGAAGCGTGCCAAAAATCAACATCTGCATCGCATTTGCGCCCAGGTAGAGCGGAGCGTACGTACCCAACAGTGCGTCGATTCAAGCTTCCATTTGTATGTATGTCCATCAGGTCCTATGAAATACCGTCCACTAGCAATTCCCAAGTCCAACGTCAACATCACACCATCTTGGTGATGAAAAAAAAACTCACGTGTTCCAGATGCGCGTCTCAAGCATCTCGTCCGCAGGGGCCACTTCTCCATCGAACCGGAACACAGTATCCTTCAACCGATGCCACTCAATGACACCCATCGTCTCAGAGACACTATTCAGACCACTCCAGCGGTACTTGGTGATTGTCGTCACTTTCTTGGAGGCCGGGGGTGTGGAGATGGTGTAGTAAATAAACCCTCGTTTATCAAAGATATCGGTGTTCATATGGTCGGTGGTACTAAGCAGGAGACGCATCGTGTTGGCGGGCTGATGACTTGTGAGGGGTGCAAGTAGCCGGGAAAGGCACCGTTGAAGGCTGTTGATGGGTCATGCACAAGGATTACACATAACGATTCGGGCTGACCTGAACCTGCGGATCCGAGGCAGTGCAGTGGGACCCTTTTCATTGGCAGCTTCTGGATATAAGGTCTCAACCAGTAAGCTGCAAATGTCTTAGTCGTGTAAATCTCGAAGTCGAACTATCGGGTGACAGCTACTGCCGCTCGAATTACTATCGAATAAGGCGAGGTTCAAGATAACTTAATTCGTGGTAAGGGGCATCATGTTTGCAGAGCCGAATATAAAGGAAGTCCCCGCCTCGATCGCACTCGGTGGGTGGGCTCAATGATCTCGACACTGAAAATCCGAACATAGGACACTAATACTGATGAATCGATCAGTGATCTTCCTATAGCGGGACTCAACGCACATAACATAACACATGTCAGATTAACGAGCCTGGAGATTCTGTTACACCATCCCGGTGGCGTTGAGATGAGCGGTGATGAACGATGTAAAAATAACAAATGCCAGTGAGCCGTCAGTGTACCTTGTAAATGATTAATCAACATCAGTCATACCTCTTCTAAATGCGTGAGAACTGACAAGTAATTCGTGTCAGTCAAGCGTACAGAAATCCATACAAATACAAATTACTTACTGTAATGATATCCGGCAGCGGTAAGGAACACGAGTGAGATGGATAGAATCAATGGATGGAACGCGCTTGTTTATCAGCAAGCATATGAGATATATATTTGTTCATCCGAATGCCTATGATGGCGGACTGCAGAGAAGGAGACATGAGATTGATTGAGAGGATATTTTGAAACACGGAGACGCATGATAATTGACGAACGAACATTAAGGCGGCCGCAAATATAAGTCAGAGCTGGCAGAAAGCTACCATACCGCTGTCGTCGATTTGTAGCCTGCATCGAGAGTGTGATCGCATATTATGTTGCTCGTTGGCTGGCCTATCTTGATGGCCAGGTGGAAGTGCATGCAGAGAATGTCAACAGAACTGGGAGACGATCGATAAACATCGGATCCGGTGTTCGATTGGGATCAGACAAACCTTCAAGTATGATGTCGCTACCCAAATACCCGCGGTTAGCGGGGAGGAAAACGACAAGTCATTGTGGATTCAATGCCCCAGTGGCACGGCAATATGAGGTTGAGTTTACGTCAACCTGCGGTTGGTGGTGTGATTATAACACGCAAACGTTGTGCCATGTTTCGCTGAGACTACGTGAATATAACGGGGTGACCTGGCGTACCAAGGGAAGTAGTCATACCATCTTGTTTCTATGTGCTGATCGATGATAGACGATCCTCTGAGGGAATTCGGAAACGCATTGTGTCAAGGGGAACTTGAAATAAAGCAAGAGAGTCGAAGTAGTGCAAGGAGTAGCGTACTACCGCGCCACGTGCGCTTACCACTGGCTTTGAGGATAAACAAGTGTCAACATGATAATGGCCTGGTTTCGAGTCAACTGTCCAACTTCAAACTCACCGTCACTGGCAATTCTAAGCCTCCTCTGAACTTTTGCGATATCCATCATGATTTCAACATTAAAATCTGATCCAGCCAACTGTACTGATTGACCTACAGTCTGCACGTGTTATTTATTCACGTTTCCTACCTTTTTCCTGCCGTGTCGGAGAATGAGCGCAGCGTCGGCTGGGCTGAGTTCACAAGCAATCTCTTCACCTTTTGTTATCTTGCACAGGAATTGACGAGGGGTGCGAACAAGGCCGCAGTATCTTGTGCGACTCGGACGATCTGCATTGATTTCCGTTTCCATTTAGCATCCATAATATGAGGTGTACCATCTGGTGACGAGTCAATGGCTGGTCACTTGCACAGCGCCTTCCCTTTTCCTGTTGACTATGCTTGTTAGGTATGTTTTCCATAAATTTAATTTATTACCCAATACTTACAATTGTTGCCACCTGCCAACTGGCATACCAGATCACTGGGAAATCCACGCAGATGGTAATATATCGCTTTGTATTGCTACTTCGTTAACGAATGGGATCCACATATATCCGTTGTTCTGAGGCGAATCCGACCCCCCGACCGCCGTTCTCAACTTCGACTCGTTTTCCGCCGCATTTCCCTTTCCCGCGCAAGCCGAGGGGTCTGGCTTGAGTCGGGATACCATAATTCTGGTGACTACTTCGCGCTCGATATGTACCTTCCGAACGGCACCGAGGCGCATACGAACTCCACGCTCGGCGCCTGGATCGACAAATCTTTGACGTCACTATCGGGACGAACATATCGAAGTTCTGTGTTCTGCGGAACGCGGGAAGCCTGGCTGTTCGCTACCATCCTACATTCAGTAGACATGGCCGGGTTAACTAACAACTTCGATGCGTCGGGGGTGCGGCAATTGTGTCGTGGCTGGTCCCACACATCTTCAGCAGCACGACAATCTTGAAGTTACTTTGCAAGGCGGTGGCTAACATGGGTAGTAGTATTAACAGCACGTCGCACGCGTCATGTTACACTTGCATGCTGTCCATCGAACGAGAAATCCGGATTGATTTCCTTTCGTGCGGGGCGTTAACTCGGAGAACTTGTGGGGTCCGCCGGAGCAAATCTTTTCTTTCTGATCCGGACCACGATGACACACAGAAGTGTGATCAAGGTTTCCCGCCAGGTAATTTATCATTGGAAGATGGTATATTTATGCAAGATGGTTCCTTCCCCTAGTGCAAATCGCGGAGTGCTGGTGCTGCTACTTCAAGTTAGCGTGTCACGGCATCGGTGTGTCCAGACGAAGTCTGACAAACCACGGCGTTTCATCGCCCCTATGCTTATCTAGATAAGCAACACGAGGAAGATGCTATACTGGAGAGCTGCTCATCGCCAAAGCTACATGTATGCAATATGCTCAACAAAGCTACAGCATAACCTCGTACAACCTCGACCAAGCTAGGTTCAACGTTCAAACCTCTGCTGCATCTTCATCGGGCGACGATGTAATCCGCCGACTCGTTGAATCAACGGAGTTGTTAAACTTGAACGGGCCCGTTATATCTGATTGGTGTCGCTCTTGGCGCAATGACTCGACATAGATAAATGTTAGAATGACGTGATCCAGCATGGGAACTACTTTTGTAGAGACGTCAAGGTAGGGCGGATGTGATCGTTTCCGTATACCGAGGTTTTTCTTGTGAAACCTCGCCAGCGCGATGTTTGTTTCTGCCTGTTTCATCTGGGGGTATTTTAAGATCACGTCTAGTCAATCATCGGGATGATCCGCTTCTACGCCGGAAAAAATCACGAGAGACAAGAAAAAACATTGAACATACCCAGCAGTGCGTTGGTTCGAGTTTCCATTTGTAAGAACGCTTATCTGGTCCTACAAAATAGCGCCCACTTGTCGCGGCCTATTTGTCAATCATACGCAACAAGGACCGTATATGAGGCGGACGTACGTGCTCCATCGACGTTTCCCAAGCATGACATCTGCCTTGGTCTCATTTCCATTGAATCGAATGAGCGTCTCCTTCAATATATGCCACTCTATCGTTGCCATTGTTTCAGAAACACTACTCAGGCCACTCCAGCGGTATTTGGTAATTGTGGTTATCCGTTTTTCCGCTCGAGGTGTCGACACAGTGTAAAGAACCCGGCCTTGTTCATCAGATATGTCTGTATTCACGTAGTCGGAGGTGCTGAAAAGAAGGTGCATTTTCCTGGGCCAGGTGGTAAGTGAGATGTGGGTAGATGAAGGACAGGATACAAGTGTTGCGGCGGCCGTGGAATATATCGTCATGGACGGTCACGGTGTGATGTGGCCGAACACTGTCTCTAGAAGACATCATGTGAGCCAAGGTCTCGGTTATCAATCCGGACTGTTTCAGAATCCCGGATAGATTCCGCTGCTGGCCCAGAGCGGGCTCAAGAATTGCGGATTTTTTCCATGAGCCTAGAGACTCAATCACAGCCAATGCGCCAGGCGATGAAAGTCTCTGGATGAAAGTTCGGTTCGGATGAGGGGGTTCCGAGTCGCGCATAAGATTCGAATGTGTCTCCTAACTTATCGCGTGAAACTGGCAAATAGTAACGGCACCAACACCCACAAGCCTTACTCATACTTACCTGGAGATCGGAAAGAGAACTTTGTCACCCTGTATCGAGCTGATGGAGGTAGTATACATGGGCTTATTCCCGATCCGCGGAACCTGCTCTCATGTCAGCTGAGTTTCAACCCGGACTTTTTCTTCTGCTCCGACTCTCATCGTAGCGTGCTCGACCATAACACTAGCAATGGAAGAGGCGGGCAACTCAAATTAATTACTGAGGGACAGCCTCATTGCACGTAAGTACGTCAACTGTCCACTACTACATGTAACGCCGATCTACCCCGCTCCTCGCACCGCCCTCAAGCAAAATTGCCGCAAAAAGACCCGCTGTGAGACACGGAAAAAAAACTACTTAGATAGTACTCCAAGTCATTGTGCTGCTCTATTTTCAGATCTGGATGCGGTATTAGTGCCTAGTAGTACTGTCAACTTTAGTGCTGGTTGGGCCATCCGCTCGCATGTAAAGCTGGATACAACGGCGCACTGGCAGGTTCACACATGTCGAGTCCGCTGACACAGCCCACACACATAAAAACAGTTGCGACTCATGTGCATGCAGTGTGCATTGCTCGAACTTCTATGGTGCCACTCGCTGCTATCTGGCTGGGATGATGTGATGCACCGATTCACGAATCCATCGGGAAAAGCAGGTTGGTACACTGACAATAAGTGCAACTTCGCGAACTGAGTGCCTGGACTAGGAATTGTACTGGTATCAACAAGAAAGTTATGCGGCGGGCGGGCTGGTGTTGGACTTGCTAGCTCGGCGCTCAACATCTGGTGAATCCGCAAAGTGTTCCGCTGCGAAGTTCGAACCACAGTATCAAGTGAAACACAAGCCTCTTTTGAATAACTGCACGACACGACCGATTGTGGTGTGGGTCGTCCGTACCTCCCACCCGACAGTCTCTATCCCACACAATCTAATGGTTCATCCGTACTACATCGAACGCAACAGATCTCTCTCTTCGCCCTACCCCTTCTTAATTCGGAAAGTACGCTCTCTACCGAGGAAGAGAAGATCAAGTTGAAATACACCAAGTCACGATGACGAGCAAGGGACGGTGAGTGGGTAAATTCCCAAGATTGAACGTGTACTGGAAAGCGATTTTGATCGAAGACAACTCACATGCCGAGCTCATCTTGTCTCTAGGCGGCGAACGTGTCCGGATGAGATATGCAGTTTACTGGCCCTAGAGGACGTTGTGCACCTGACAGGCAGGACGTTGCGGATGCACCATTGCAATAACGCCACGCTCCTCAGATCAACCCCGCTGAGGAAGATTGTGATAAAGATATTGATTTTTGGAGCTTGTTCATGGACGGATATCACTGTGAGTTCTGGCTATCCAATTCGTGATTACACAGTACTGATCAACCACTTTTAGACCTCCCCCCGCGGACTTGCCCCAGATAGCTATTAACTAAAGACGTCCTTGAGCCGTCGTTGACACTTTGTACCGGTAAGTTACATTCTTCCCGTTTGTTTATCGCTTGCAGTGAAACTTGACCCAAGCGGGCTGGTACATTGCACCTAGGTCGATATGTTGTGAGATTTTGGAGGGGAGAATACTGATCCTGTTCGGGCGTAGCTTTGTCTTGGAACTGGAAATTCTATGTTCCAGTGGCTGCAACCTGCATGTGCGATCTCAGGCGTATGAAATTAGAATCACATGACCACAGGAAAAAACTGGAGATCCGGGGCAAATTCTGCACCGACTGTCACGCCCACAGTGATAAACATTGCGCTCCGGACCTCTCCGATGAAAATTATGTATCTGCTCTCAGGTTCTGCCGAGCTTCAAACCTGACTAAACTAATACTAGAAAGCCAAGACGCCACTGACACAAAAGGTAGGCCACAGGCCCGCAGCTCGTTCCTTGCGCACTATGACGCATTGTGCAAAGAAGGTGAGCTCAACGGTTGTGTATGGCGTGGTAACTTAAATCATGAAGGGAGCGACTTCGACTAACCCCCTTTGGCTAAGTGGAGGCGTGTTGCGCCCGAAAGTCGCACGCCACCCACAGCAAAGTGACGTCTGAAGGCGTTGACACCCATTTGCGCCCATGCGCAACAACATTGGAACAATGCAACAACAGGTTTGACCCCGAAACCTGCAGGCACGTTTTTCGTACTATTTTTATTATTATTTTCAAACAGCGGCCAGGATAGGATACTGTCTTCATACCTGAGGGACGTATGCGGAACTTGTGCCACTTTAAACCGCACGATATGACGCAGGACCCTACACACACGTTTGCAAGGAGGTCCACCTGCCCACACGCGATTTACCCCAGTCCGGAATGCGTTATGAAAACAACGCGACTGGGATTATGGTAATGGCGTCGAAATGTGCACACACATTGGGTTCTGACTCGGTTCTTACTATCAACGTTTACCTGGAGTAAGTTTTCCGCCCCAACTGGAACCTTGCATCGGGACCCGAGTTTACGACGAAACAACGTCGGCAATTTTGCTTGCATGTACAGCGCTTTTACTGATTAAATTTTTACCCGCTGTCGCTAGACAACCAGAGCTGGCGGGTGCACACCACAAGCAAAACTCCGGATTGGGAACTATATCCGTACCAACATGCCGGGGAATGATGGCAGCCGAGCAGTCCGTATTGGCCTTTCTCGGCGTCCAGTGTTCAGAGACGAAGCTATACAACTACTTTGTGTCATACTGGAACAGGAAACTGCGTCCCATATCAACGGGTCAAATGTAACCCCACTCGTATATGGTGGTCTCTTTCTCCAGTTAGGTCGGCGTTAGTCTCCCAAACCCACACTCCGTTCCACGCTATAGCCGATTATTGGTAAGTGTATATTTTTAGTGTATAAATCGTGCCAGCGAATTGAAGGGTGATTTAGAGGCAGAATACACGAGAAAGTTATCTTTTATGTCACAGTCCGCTTCCTCACAACCTTTCGATTACCACAGACAGGCACCCAGTTAGCTGGCATCCACGATGTGGCTGTTTCAGTCCCAAAACGCCAATCACAATTTCGCTCTTTAACACCACATTCGCAAGGATATTCAAATAGAATGCTTGGCCAGACTCAGAAAAATGAACGCCACTTCTGAGCATGCTATCCTTTCCGCGGAAGAGAGGTGGCGATGGTGGTTCGGCAACGAAATATTATCTTATCGAGCCTGTTCGTCAAGAGCTAACCAAATGTCGATCAATCGGGCGGTGGCGTGATGGTCACAGATATAAGGCATCGTTCCCGCTGCCGGGCGGAACAATTGACCATGGTGTGGTCCCCCTCTACTTCTCTGTTGGTTGCGCTGGTCTTATTCATCGTCGTGGTTGTGGACTCAATCCGACGACTCATCCGAAATCGCATCGAGAGGAAGGGAGTTCCTTTTCCCCCAGGTCCTACCCCACTCCCTATCTTAGGAAGTGCACTCTCTGTTGACACTAAACAACCCTGGTTGACATACTCCACATGGGGAACAAAGTATGGTGAGTGTGTGTGGAAGTAACAACTTTGAGTGAGTCTTACTCGTTTTTAGGGGATGTTGTGTACATTCGACTTTTGGATACCGACGTAATCGTGCTGAACTCGTACTCAGCTGCAATAGAGCTGCTCGAGAAACGATCACAAATATATTCTGACCGTCCCTTCATCGAGACAGTTGAACCGTAAGCATGATGTCCTGTTACTTTTTAAAAACGACTTATGCCGCGTGGCTGATAGGTATGGACACGATTGTAATTTCGCCTTTTCCCGGTACGGCGAACACTGGAGGCTGTGCCGGCGAATCTTTCACCAGACATTCCGGCCCGAAGCTGCTCTCACATTTCGGCCCATGCAACTGCATCGTGCCCGTCAGATGGTTGCAAATATGATTGACGTTCCTGAACAATATCCCATCCATTATTCTACGTAAGCACCAGGCACGGTTTGTTCACTTCAAAGTAACCTTGGTTTTCCCAGGTTTTCCTCGGCCGTAGCTATGTCTAGCGTGTATGATTACGAACCGATGCCCCGAAATGATCCCATAGTATCGACTATTCACGATTTCCTTCGTATTTCATTCCCCGCCTTGACGCCAGAGAAGGCGCTCCTTCTCAAAGTTCTACCATTCCGTAAGTCGTTCTGGGCGAATTCGGTCATTGTTCTGCTCAAGTTCCACCGAAAAGTACTTCATATCCCAGACTGGCTTCCGGGATCATGGGTGAAACGTGAGACGAAGATGGCATCTGCATTGAGAGACAAGATGGTCGAGATGCCATTCCAGTATGTGAAGAAGCGCATGGTGAGTTTACAGACCCACTGGATACGGGTGATCTGATCAGGTCTTAACGTAGGCGGCTAAAGACATAATTAACAATACAATGGTATTCGATCACATCACTCAGATGGAAAAGCTTGAAGTCCAGTACCGCAGTGAATACGAAAAGGCTTTAAAGCATGCTGCCATAACTGCATTTATTGGTAAGCCTTCGTCAATGAGCTACCTGTGCTTGAATGAATATGAATTTCACCATGGGTGCATCAGGTTCCACTGAGACGGTCTGTAGTGTACGTTCCGTGCAGGTTAGGTGGCTTACAGAAGGCACAGACCTCAGCAATACTCATGGTCTTCACACTCGCGATGGTAAAGAATCCTCAAGTGTGGAAACGTGCTCAAACAGAAATAGATGGTGTAGTCGGGACTGATCGACTCCCCAATTTCGACGACAGACAGTCGCTTCCGTATATCGACGCAATTATGCGAGAAACGTTCAGATGGAAACCAGCTGGCAACTTAAGTATGCATTCCCCTGGCAGCCTTTTTGCCGAAGTGTACTTACGGCCTCAGTGGCGCATGCCACTACAAGCAGTGACATTTATAGAGGTTTCTATATACCCAAAGGTATGTTCTCATACATGCAAAGTCTGGTGATACATAGCATTCGTTTAAACAGGGGCAACTATCTTTGCAAATATCTGGTATGTAATTCAGTGGTAACCTTGGCAGGAATTTTCATGGTATTGTATTATAGGGCAATGTCACAGGATGAAGCCCGCTATCATAGTCCCGAAGTGTTTAGTCCCGAACGGTTCTTGGACACGCAAGGGTTACTGATCGAAGATGACCCTGCTGACTTTATTTTTGGATTTGGGCGGCGAGCATGCCCAGGTCGAGCGACCGCAGATGCGTCTATGTGGAGCGCTATTGCGACGATGCTGGCGACTCTCGATTTTAACCTCGCTAAAGATGGAGATGGAAAAGACTTCGATTTTGAACCCACATTCACGAACGGACTCTCACGGTGAGTTCAACGCCATGCCGTGTTTCGTTGATTTATTTCTTTCCCTTTAAGACGCCCTATGAAGTTCCCTTGCTACCTTACCCCTCGCGCACATATAACTAAGGAGGTTCTTGACCGCATCCTTACGCATTGATGTCTTTTATTAATACTGTTACGATCGCTATGATGCTGTATGATCTATAATGAAGCCGTCCACGTTTACTCGACCGATGATAGCCAGGCCAGCATCACGGTGTCCCTGGGCAGAAGCAAGGCCAAATTCGCCGGTCGAGGCGCGATTAACCGTCAGGGTCAACACTGCCCTGAGTAAGAATCGGATGATCAGGTCAGAGCCCACGCATTCTGAGTCAATCGTCACGGAGAATCAGGGTCGCGGTTGCAATTGTGGACTGCTTTACACCTAGGAACAGCTAGGAACCCGGTCTCAACTGGGGCCAAAATATTTCATTTACTTCGTCTCCTTTCACCAGATTATGTGCGGGACTGATAAGATCAAGCCAAATCATTAGGCCGTATAGTCTTGGTAATCTGCGAGGACAGAGTACCTGCCAGCGAGCGAGAAATGACGGTCTGCAAATAACGAAAAAGGTCTCAGTGTGTTCACACCGGAAACTAACTTCGCGGCCTGCGTGTTATCACTTCATTTTTGAAAGGAAGAGGTCAAATGAGATGATGAACTTTTGATAATCGTGATGATCGCTGGTTGCAAGTAATCTTACTATTTTCCAATAGCCGACGGCTTCATCCGACAGGCTGAGTGTAACTTCAAGAACTCCGACTCGGACGAGTCTCGACCTAACATTCCGATTCACATGTTTCTGATCAACTTGTACAGCATCCAGTGAAACCCATCATGCTGAAGCTGCTACCTGCAGTTTTGCAGAATGAGCTCTGTTTCTCGGTAAGTTGCATTTACAAACGACTTTAGAGCATGCTCTGAGGCGCTGAGCAGCCACCAATCTATATAGCAAGGTCAGAGCGCGCATCGTTCGTGATAGTGATGTATTTCAAACATCGCAACGGGGTACAAGGACGAAGCGGATGATCGAAGCGGGTAAAGGGTAAGACAGGTGAGTTCAGGAACTCCAGGCGAGTCACACGGCTTTTTTCAAAAAGTGGTTGCAAATGATCGTCCCGATAGCACAGCATGATCCCAGTCTGCAAGACTAGTCTTTTTTTTGATAAAGAGGACGAGGTGAAAATGTCCAGACGTATCAATCCTTGTCCCCGACTCTGTGCGTTGGACGACACAATCAAAAACGATGTGGTCAACCTCTACTCCCCGGCTAGTGGCGTTGATCTCACTCACAATCATGATTATGGACACGATCCGACGATTCATCCGCAATCGTATTGAGAGGAAAGGTTTTCCCCTCCCACCAGGTCCTACTCCCCTCCCGATCTTGGGAAGTGTGCTCTCTGTCGACACCAAGGCGCCTTGGTTAATATACACCGAATGGAAAGAAAAGTACGGTAAGCGCAGGGAAAGGCTGCAACTTTGAATGACTCTTACAAGTTTTAGGCGACGTCATGTACATTCGACTTTTGGATACCGATGTGATCGTATTGAACTCGCAATCTGTTGCAGTAGAACTGCTCGAGAAGCGATCGCTGATATATTCTGACCGTCCTTTTATTGCAACCGTCGAACCGTGCGCGGACATTTTTCATGCTAGAATTATAATTCACATGCCATTTTCACCAGGTTTGGGCACGACTATGATTTTGGTTTCTCGAGATACGGTGAACATTGGAGGTTGTGTCGGCGAATATTCCACGAGACATTCCGCGCCGATTCCGCGCTTACCTTTCGCCCGATGCAAATTCGCAGAGCTCGTCGGATGATATTGAACATCATCGAAGATCCCGACGAATATCCGTCTCATTATTCGATGTGAGATGCCTGGTTTATTGTCCTCGTTTCTGAAATAACCTTGAATTTCTTCAGGTTTTCTGCTGCTGTGACCATGTCTAGCGTGTTTGACTACGAGCCGCAGCTTTGGATGGATCCTTTGGTATCGACTATGGATCGCTTCGTCCAGGCGTCCATGCCAGCATTGACAACCGAGAAGGCGGTTCTCCTCAAGGCTTTACCGTTCCGTACGTTCTATCTGTATCATTAAAACGTTTCGATTGAAATAGATTTCGAAAGTGCTGTATATTCCCGATTGGTTTCCCGGTTCCTCGCTCAAGCTCGATGCGAGAGAAGCGATCAGGTTGCGAGACAGTGCGGTTGATGCAGCATATCGGAATGTCCGGAAGCGTATGGTAAGCTTTCCATAGTGTCGTAAAACTGGTGGATGGTAATATGAAATCGTTGCTGCAGGAGTGCAAAGACAATATAAACGATGGCATGGTATCCAACCATATCATTCGTATGGAGAAATTGGATCCTTCATACCGTGCAGACTATGAGCTGGCTCTCAAACACGCATCAGTAACCGCGTTCATCGGTGAGAACTTTTGCTGTGTATCTATGAGAGAATCTTATCGAAGGACTTTTAGGATCAACAGAGACGGTTTGTAACGTTTTCATCAGCGGAATGTAATTCATGGAAGATACAGACAACATCAACGATCATGACCTTCACCCTCGCGATGGTCCAGAACCCTCACATATGGAAGCGTGCACAGGCCGAGATCCATGGCGTGGTTAGGACCGACAGGCTTCCCGAGTTTGACGACAGACATTCACTGCCATACATCGATGCAATTTTGAGGGAAACATACAGGTGGAAACCACTTGGACCCTTGGGTACGTGCGCTAGTTATTCCCCCAAATAAGCCTGAACATTGCGGAAGGTGTTGCGCACGCCACCACAAAGAGTGACATTTACAAGGGTTATTACATCCCTAAAGGTGCGTTTACACGCAGGCCCGATCTCATCGTTGTAGTGACTGTTTTTAACAGGGGCAACTGTCGTCGCGAATGTCTGGTGCGTAGCCAGTAGATGATTGCTACGAGAGCAAAGCTCACAAGACGTCTTTCAGGGCAATTGCGTACGACGAAGATCGTTATCCCGACGCAGAGGCGTTCGTTCCCGAACGGTTTCTGGACACCCACGGGCAATTGACAAAAGACAACCCCGCAGACTACATATTCGGATTTGGAAGGCGTATATGCCCGGGTCAGTCCTAGCCGTTACGAGCTTGGAGAAGCAGGAATCTCACCTTACAAATGCAGGGCGCTATGCTGCGGACGCAACCGTCTGGAGCGCTATTGTAACTATGTTGGCTACCCTCGACTTTAATGTCGCCAAAGATGAGGACGGAAAGGACATTCCCTGTGACCCAACATTCACTAGCGGGCTTACTCAGTTCGTTGTTGTCGTTCGCCTGATATTCTTCGCTGATGTTCATTTCAAGTCATCCGACCAAATTCCCATGCCGACTCACTCCTCGTGCACATGCTATCGAAATTATTCAGCGTGTGCTTGCAAAATGACAGTAAAATGTCTTTGTTCATCCAGAGCGATTCATTCCCGTGCATTGTTTGTATAAAAGTGATTACTTGTAATCCGTTGGTAGATCCTGTGTAATGTTCATCGGGTTTGTGGTCCAGCCGTCCTTCTCCCGTTGATGACTACACCGGCCGAATTTCTGATCCGTTCATAGGAACCAGAAGGTCGACCCTGCCTGTGACATTGGTACCGTGGCCCATCATACGACGATCTTTGTTGCCGCGTAGCTTTGTCTGTTGCCTCTTTCAGCGAACACGGCGCATCATCCGTGCCACGACCCAGGGGTGCGGTTCAAGTTAGATGGTCCGATTCGCTTTTCTTCAGTGAATCCCGTCTGTTCTGTACGTCTATAAAGAATCGCCAACCTTGCAGATTGAATCTGGAGTCAACTTCACCGAACGATTCAAATTCAGGGACCCACTTCGGATTTCTCAGGCCCACCGTGACAACTTGAGCTGGCGTGCACGCTGCGGTAACTCACGGATCATGATGGGTCGGGTTAATAGACTATTGGAGATCGTCAGATCAAGAATTGATGGTAGATACGGGCTATCGAATGAGCACTATAAGTTGTCAATGCGACTTGTGCTGGAAAACATACCGAATTATGCATATTTTTCAGTCCAAAAGCACTTGAAAGTTGATAAGACGATCTTGAGAGGACTACCAGAGACGCTGAGTACCTATCAAACCAAGATAAGATCGCTAGATGTAATCAAGCGCAGTAGTTGCCTGCCCTAAAGTCTGCATGATGTGGCCAAGCAATATCTGTGTAGTTAGAACGTCTCTCCAGCTTGACCTCCATCTCCTCCTCCCCGTCCTCCCTCTGAAGCATTAAGTTGCTTTACTCCTGTGCCCGTTTCTCGTCCTCAACGACCCGATGGCTTCCCAGCTCTCCCAGCAATACGCGTGTAAGCAACACATTAGTCGAGATCAATCACTCATCTGACCGTGTGCCCGTTCCAGTCCGCGCTCAAAAAAGCCTTGGTCTCGTCGGTGGAACGCCGGATTACATCCCACTCTCCGGCTTTGTCAGTCCCGACGTCCCAGCTCGCACGTATCACTACAGCAACGATGGAAGACTCTTCGCTTATGCGCTTCCTAACGTGTGCGTACTGCCTCATGTTTTTTTTCGCCTCATCGGTTAACCCTCTCGTTTTCTCAGTGTTCGAATCTTTCAGGCAGAGGGTGCACAGCTATTGCAAGAACTGAGCATCCCTAACATCATCGAGCTCCAGTTCTCCCCTCGCGGAACTTACATATCCACCTGGGAACGCCCTGGTACGTACAAGAAACACTACATCACAGCCTCGTGTTCATCACATGTCACACATCCAGTCAAACTTGAGGACGGCGCGCAGCACAAGAACCTCCGCATCTTCTCCGTCTCCACCGGCGAAGAATTGATCGCCTTTTCCCAAAAGTCTCAGGAAGGCTGGGATCTTCAGTATACCATCTCAGAATCGCACGCTATTCGTCTTGTCTCGCAGGAGGTGCAAGTCTTCCGCCCTGCCGAGTGGGGGAAAGGTGTGGTGGACAAGCTAAGAGTCGAAGGTGCTTCGATGGTATCGCTCAGTCCTGGGTTGAATCCGTCGCTCGCGGTTTTTGTTGCGGAGAAAAAGGTTCTCATTTGGGTTTATTTCTTGGCGTGACTGACGTGGACGTCCAACAGGGTGCTCCTGCTAGTGTCAAGATCTACGGACTTCTTGCTCTCTCTAGTGTTCCGACATGTTCCAAGACCTTTTACAAAGCTGATCGCGCCCAGATCAAATGGAACGACCTTGGAACGCAAGCCTTGGTCGTGACCCAGACCGAGGTCGACAACTCTAATATGAGTTACTACGGAGAGACGTCCATGTACCTTCTCAGCGCAGCAGGCAATTTCGATTGTCGTGTCGCCCTTGATAAGGAGGGGCCTATTCACGACGTCGCATGGGGTCCTAACAGTAAAGAGTTTGGGGTGGTGTACGGTTGTAAGTTTACCTCTACTTTTCATATCGTCAGCTTAAGTACCTCGACAGATATGCCTGCGAAGACGACGCTCTTTGATCAACGCGTCCGCACGCTACATGACTTTGGGTCAGCGCCACACAACACCATTTCGTTCAACCCACAAGGCCGGTTTCTCTTCATTGCCGGTTTCGGTAACCTCGCTGGGAAGATTGACGTCTATGACCGCCGCACGCTCAACAAAATATGCACCATCGACGCGCCCAACACCTCGTATTGTTCCTGGTCTCCTGACGGGCGTTTCCTATTGACTGCTACGCTGTCCCCCCGTCTGCGCGTCGACAATGGGATCAAGATTTGGCACGCGAGTGGCCCACTCGTCCACGTGCAGGCCATCGACGAACTATACCAAGCCAGCTGGCGCCCCACCCCCGTCGATCAAACAACGCCCTTTGGCCAGACTATCCCACCAGCGCCACAACCGTCTGCGAGCGTCCTCGCTGCTGCGCTGACGTCCAAGCCTGTCGCTGCGAAACCGGCGGGTGCTTATCGCCCGCCTGGTGCACGTGGGCTCGCGACGCCTGCAATTTTCAAGCGGGAGGACGAGGGCGGGGCACCGAGGGTGCCTGGGAGTGCGACACCTCCTCGGGGGTACAACCGGAGCCCGAACCCACCGGGAAGTATGCCGCCCAATGGGGCTGGTCCAAATGGGCATGGACAAGGCGGTCGGAGACATGTGCCGGGGGCTGCGCCACGAACCCCCCCACCCGGTGATCAAGGACAGGCTCAGGCTCAGGGACAAGGACAAGGACAAGGCGGACAAGGGCCAGACAAGAAGCGGAAGAAGAAGGAGAAGAAGAAGTGTGAACGGGGTGAGGGGTCAGGTACGGTGACGCCGAATGGGGTGGGGTCTGCGCGACCGTCGTTGGATGTACAGACGAATGGGTTGGATGGGACCGTGACGATGAATGGGAATGGTGTCCAGGAGGCGGTAGTGGAACCGGAGACGTCTGTACCACCGACACCTGGTGCAGACCAGCTTGATCCCGTTGCCAAGAAGGTGCGAAATTTGAACAAGAAGGTGAGTAATTGGGTTCTGCTCAAGCTCTACGACTGACGCGACCGACACAGTTGAAAGCGATCGAGGAACTCAAGGAAAAGGCGAAACGAGGTGAACGTCTCGAGGCGACACAGCTCAAGAAGATGGAGGGTGAGACAGACATTCGGAAGGAGCTGGCCAGTCTTGGGGTCACAGGATGATATCCGTCACGAGGGTGGATACGCTTTCGTACTCATACATTAACCTAGTGGCATATCTCATGGTCATTTTGGTACTTTCTTTTTCTTTAAATCTACGGGCTGTTGGACTACGCGTCACTACTACTGTCTGTCGGACTGGCTTTTGGACGTCCGGTGATTAAAAGAGCAGTATACGAGTAGAAATATAATGTGCACAAGAACAATCCGACGAGTGCCATATACATACCAAGGCTCGGAGGGCCCGGCCTGGACCGCCTCCGACACGTATATGTGCATGTGTAGACCAGTTGTCGAGTAACCTGTATTCCACAACTTGAAGAATGCTCAGATAATGATATCGATGTGCTTGAATTCCTTGATCTGCACTTGCACTGGCGGCTGGTCTATTTTCACAATCAACAAAACAAACTGTAGCTGAAATCTGGCCCACCAATTGAAGTGTTGCCAGCCTTGTTGGCAGGGAATTGCCTGACGTATGCCTCCATGAGGACAGCGTCGCCAATCTGCAGGCCTTGTGCGTGATATGCTGTCATCTTGCCCTTGTCTGAATAGTACTAAGGCTTGCCTCGTATCATAATATCATAAACGGCGGAGAAAGGAGCATCTGTAAGCACACCGCTTTCGGGACATCGGATCGACCCGGATCAACTCGGAACGACAACGACGTCATACGAGTATGCCAGCGGAGAGGCATGCTGACATCATGGCATACTCGAGGACATATATAAGAGGACGGTAGTCGTACGGATCCTCATCCTGTTCTCTCTCTCTCTCTCTTTCGCGCCAGTCAATAGAGCGCTTGTGCCCGTTCTGTCTCGTCCGAGTGTAGCCGCTACTCCGAAGCGGCTTCCAGCATCTTGTCAAATGATGTGATCAGAAGTTTCAATAGAACCGTTCGCATTACCTTCCCATCCCAGGTTTTTTCAGGGGAACCTGAAAATTTCATGGTAGGCCAAGGATCAGAAGCATCTACGTCGGGCATGTAGGGTTCGCATGACATTTCCTGCTCACCAGCGATGGGAATACGCTTATCAGCGATGAGCACGGTTCATATTCCGTTGGCGGCTTGGCTCAAACTACGAACAACTTTGCAAGCTTTCCTTCGTGGAGAAAGGTGAACTCATCCCCTCTCCCTACAATCCACACCGTGTAAAGTTGTTTTGTGTCGAGAGCACACCATAATTTATTTTTGACAGCAGTATTTTCGAGCTGCCGGCCCAGCATCCCTCGAGGGGTAAGAGACCCAGGCTGCATGCGCCACTGGCATTGATAAGATTTGTACGATTGAGTGCAAGCAGTCGACTGTTCATAAATGTCAACCAGCATGATCGGGAAGACCAACACAAGTAACGAATGATGTGATAGATTCGAGAAATGCCTCCATGACGAATCGTTCTGGAAGGTGAGAGCAGCTTAGCATCCCACTCTCCAGCCTGAGCTTTGCGCACAGACCACTATGCGCTTCCCAACGTGTGCGTCCTACCTCGTATTTCTTTTGCCTCATTGTTCAACCCTGTCATTCTCTCAGCGTTCGAATCTTTCAGGTAGAAGGTGTCACTCACGAATGAGCTGAAGCCTTGTAGGGCAGTGACGACGGTGCTTAGGAGGCGGCGGTGGAACTTCTGGAGATGTCTGGCCACCGACACCTGGTGCGGACCAGCTTGACCCCGTTTGCCAAGAAGGTGTGGAATTTCGTGTTCTGCTCAGGTTCTACGATTGATGTGACCGACACAACTGAAAGTCGTCGAGGTGCGCGAAACGGGATGAACGTCTCGGGGCGACCGCGACACAGCTCAAGGTACGGACACTCGGAAGGGGCTGGCCAGTCTCCAGTTCACAAGATGATATTCGTTGCGAGGGTAGAATCCCGGTAGATACGCTTTCGTACTAGTAAGACATCTCATGGTCATTCTGGTACTTTCTTTTTCTTTAAATCTGTGAGTTGTTGGACTACGCGTCACTTGTACGACTGGCTTTCGGACACCCAGTGGTCAAAAGGGCAATATCATGTTATACAAGTAGAAATATAATATGCGCAAGAACGATAACGATCCGACGAGTGTCCTATACATACCACCCTCATGGTTTGTCACGACTTGAGCAACCATGGTTTGTTGGTGAGCGTCCAATCGTCGATAATCTTCCAAAAATGAGCTACCACCGACTTGTCGACGTGTCTTCGGTGTGGGTCGATCTAGATGACGACGTATACATGGGTTGGAACTGGCGGCATGGTGACAGCTCACCTTGAGTTCCGTCACGTTCCAGTCCTTGATCTTGGCGTTGGGCGGGTCATTGACCCACGTAAAGTATATCCCTTTAACTAGGCGCCCATCAAACATTAATTATCTACCCGATGCAAGCGAAACAGTGACGCACCATGATGAAACAAGGTCCGCGGTTCATTCCACTTGTACGGTCGAAACTGCCACGCCTGACCTGTCGTCATCACACACACGACGCGCTCCCATGCGTCCGCGCCGAATTTTTGCAATGCGTCGGTACTGTCCACAATAAAATACCTTTGGACGGTGCCGCTGGATGCGCTCGACGCAACAGAGGCGCCGGTGGAAGAGACGGTGGTGGCGGAAAAGGCGGCAGCGGATGCGGTGGGTGGGTCACGTCGGCGGTCGATGTGGAGGAGGTCTTCGGCGCGGGGGTTACCGGCTGCTGCGGCGCGTTCGCGCGCGGTGGTCGATGGTTCAAAGCTAGGATGATTTGGGCGAGCAATTTTAGAAGATTCCGTAGGGATGGGGGGGGACCTACACTGCTTCTTGGAGGAATCGTTTGACGTTGTACATGGTGATCAGGGCGGTGGGTGACGAGGATATCATGATGATTGGGAACATATTTTCTGTGAAGGGGATGAGGATAGTGGGTTGGGTGGTGAATGAAGAACGTACTGGCTTTGCGTGCTTGCATGGGTGGACCGGCTGATGGTGCAGGTGTTGAGGTGCTCCCTGGTTTGGTATCTCGGAGCTTCTTGAGGCGCTCGGAGAAGCTGGAGTGAAGAGCAGAAAAGTTCTAGGCGCATATACGATTATATCGTGTAATTTGAGAGAGAGGAACAGGGACCTACGTTGGGTTTCGTACCCCTCAAGACAGTATTTCTGTCGCGAAGTTCGACCTCGTTTTGTTTTATTCGTTTGACGACTTCTATGTCTAGTGTATCGGCGACATAGAGCCGTTTTTTGGGAGACGTGGTATCGGCGCCATGAGAATGGGAAGTGTGTTTGGGTGTTGTGGAGGGGAGGGCGTGTGTCCGGCGCGGTGGGGTACCGGGCGGTGTGGTCGACTCTGTCAAATCCGTCAACTGAACGTTCGGTCATTTGGCAGGCAGACTCACCACTCGCTAAAGGTCGTATCCGTTCCAAATTTGCCACTTTGCCCTCCAACCACTCGACGACGCTCTTGCGCTCGGTCACGCTCACGAATCCAACCGTGAGACCACTGTCCCGTGCTTGTCGCATATACTCGGCGCTGGGTGCATCGCGGAGGAGCCACGCAAGATAGACGGCCTCGAGGGTATACACATCCGCAGAAGAAGACGGGTTGGGGACACCGGGTTTGGTGTAGCGCGTCGGGGCAGTCTTGGGAAGGGACAGCGAGGAGGAGAGGGCGAGATGTGTTGCGGCGAGGAGGGTCTCTGCGGGAAGACCGTCTGCAAGAAATGCGATGGGCGACTTGGATTTGATGGCGTGCCGGAGTGCAAGCAGAGGATCGCTCGGGTCCATCGTCGTTGGTGTGGTCGTGGAAGAGGGCCGCGCTGACTAAGCATCGGTAGTACGGCCGAAACTTTGTTCAAGTTGCTCCTTGACGGTGAACTGCAGAATTGGTTCAACAGTCATGCATCTATGACTCACATTCACCGCGCAGCACCACGACTAACCTAAACACGCAGGCCAGAGTCATTTTTGGTGTACAGGTGCCAGGGAGATCCATGACCCGGCCAATCAAGGCAAGCAGTGGCGTCCACATTACTTGCCGCGTCTGGTGGAACAGGTACGCACAGATTGTCTTGTCGTCATATCCTCAGGAGTCGCTGACATCTCAAGTCCCGAAACGCTAGTGTACCAACCCCTTTCGTCAAGAAACCAGCGTTTGATAAGTCATCCGACGGACGGGCTGACGATATGTGCCTTCGGCATCCGCGGGCCGATCGAGGCTCATCCCACGTAGCGGGTCATGGATGAAGCCATGCTCAATATAAACCATGAGGGAAACATCCTACCGTGCTTATTGCACACGTAGCGACGGTTTTCTCACCCATCTCGTCGTTCGACTTGAATTCTCGTCTCCTTGTCTTGTCCAAGACCTTCCATCCGTAACATCCGGAGTAGGTGTTCGGTATTTTTCTACAACGCCATTTGATCCGCGAACTGATTGACGAATACACTTGGTTTCAGTATTTCTTGGTCGTTGTTGGCTTGTTCTTCTGGAAGACGCTATGGGTCACTCGAAAAATGAAAATCAACAGTGGGCCCACAGCGATGGGTCCAGCGAGGAAAATTTCAACGACCATGCAGAAGGTACTACCCACGAAGCCTTCTCGCCCAAGCCTTCTTCCTCGGAACTTCGGACTCTTCACGATGCAAAGGAGATCTCGACGAGTCATGACCCGGAAGAGGGCTCGATAAAGGTCACTGGTAAATACGCCAAGTACGCAGGCGAGACACCGGATGGGGGCCTCAAAGCATGGAGTGTTATCCTAGCGTACGTGGGATAATTCTATTTTGTATGTCAGATACTGACGCCAAGTAATCGTGTAGGACTTCCTTGACGACGTTTGCGGCGTATGCGGTTTCGGCTCTACTGCATTTCATGAGGAAACTAATTTTTAACCATCAACAGGTTTGGATATGTCAACGCATGGGGGGTGAGTTTCGGGTGCCTCGGGAATTCATAGTCGGACTGACATGCAGATAGATTTTTCAAACGTATTACGAAGAGGTGATGCTTCCAAACAAGAGTCCGTCGGACATGTGAGCCCCTTTCTATTCATTCCTATTCGTTTATCACGGTTAACGTCCATGTCCTTTTTAGAGCATGGATCGGTTCTATACAGGTGGGTTATACGTACGGAGGACGAGAAGCAGTACTGATGATTACTCAACTCGTTCACCGTCTACTCACCACTGACGTTGTCAGTATGCCCTTGTCTTCTTGCCGGGACTCGTCACCGGACGGTTATTCGACATTGGATTTTTCAAGATACCATACTTTTTGGCTAGCTGTCTTCTCGTAGTGTGCACTTTTCTCACCGCCGAATGCACCGAGTATTGGCAGTTTTTCCTGGCGCAAGGACTGGGCGTTGGGGTGGGTTTTCGTTTCTCATGTGTCCTGCGTTCGGCTGATCCCCGCGTAGTTGGCGTGCGGGATATTGTTTGGACCAGCACTTGGCGTCGTGTCGCATTGGTTCTCGAAAAGAAGAGGATTGGCGCTCGGTGTCAATGCTATCGGATCTTCCATTGGAGGAACGGTGTTTCCGGTCGCGGCGCAGAATTTGATTCCCGAAATCGGGTATGTCTGGGATGCTTCCTCGTCTCTGACGCGATTTCTGAACGTTGTCAGATTCAAGTGGACGATGCGCGTGTTCGGCTTTATACTCATCGCATTGTTAAGTGTAGCCAACCTAGTGCGTACTCATCACCGCGAAAAATATGGTCGATCCTTACCAGTATGTACGACAGACTATAGATCGACGGCTCCCGCCGCAGAATGTCAAAGGTGGCTTGTTCAACTGGACTACCCTCAAGAACCCTGCATATGCCGTGTACTGTTTGTCGGGCATAACGACCTTTCTTGGGTTATACACCGGTGCGTCCAACCCCTTTTTCGTTCCTTCTTCACGCTGACCGGCATGTTTCGTGTAGTATTGACCTACATTCCAATCAGCTCCATCCAAGTCGGCATCCCAAATGATTTCGCCTTTTATCTCATTGCCATTGCCAACGGATCCTCTGCCTTTGGCCGTATCTCTGCCGGTTTTCTCGCGGATCAAGTTGGTGCGTGTTGACGTGCACGTGGGCGGGTCTGTCGCTGATCCTATGCATGATCAGGCGCACTCAACGTTATGATCCCGTTCACGGTCGTCGCAGCCGCCATGACGTTCGTGTGGCCATTTGTGACAAGCAAAGGGGCGCTCGTCGGGATCTCTGTCGTATACGGGTGCGTCCTTTTGAATTTGATTCTGCGTCGGCGGCTCATGTACGTGGTTCGTCGCTAGGTTTGCATGCGGCACGTATGTCTCGCTTCTGGCTATACCCGCTATGGCGATGGGTGCCGTCGGTGACGTCGGCCGACGCACGGGCTTATATCTCACCTTTGCTGCGTTTGGCGCACTGTCTGGTCCACCGATTTCAGGGGCAATCAATACGGCAACGGGTGGGTTCGAGGAGGTGGGATGGTATGCAGGTGAGTGCACGAGTCTTTCTTCTGAGTGTGTTACGTGATTCTGAGGTGGACTAGGTGGTGTTTTGTTGTGTTCAGTGTGCCTGTTGTTCTTGACGC
Source organism: Pulveroboletus aff. annulatus (assembly GCA_038094595.1). Taxonomy (NCBI): domain Eukaryota; kingdom Fungi; phylum Basidiomycota; class Agaricomycetes; order Boletales; family Boletaceae; genus Pulveroboletus; species Pulveroboletus aff. annulatus. The sequence continues at coordinate 85,995 of JBBPTX010000063.1, forward strand.
GGTATCTTCAACTTGGCCAGTTGATGGGCAAGTTTTGACAAGGTACATCATGATGGAGTGAGCATAGTTCGGGTTGCGTGACTAATGTGATGCATGACGCATCTTTGGGGACAATTAGCAATGGAATAGCAACAGTGATGGTATTGTAGTCTACTCGTTTAACTATAGAGTTTATTCTCACTTTGAGATATCGAGATTCAGCTGATTTGTGGCAGCAGTGTTGCTCTCGCTATACTCGGGAAAAGCAGCGTTCGATTCAATTTGACGAGATGAATGCTCAGATCAAAGCTAGAGGTACAAAGGAAACTATCTGTCCTCGTTTCATTTTAACAAGGCGGAACTGGACTGGCCCGACCCTGAATATTAAATGTCCAGCTTAAGCTTGTTGGGAGTTATCATATGTAACACCCAGATAGTCCAACGTCTTACGCAAGACCCGTAAATCATCCTTCTTCTTGATTTTCAGGTCACCGCTATCCCGTCCATCCGTCAGGTCAAAGACAAGGTCATCATTTGGATAAGACGCCTCCCCTTCCTTCCCGCCCCAGTCAAAATCAACGATCATGACCTCGTTTCCATCACAAAGAATATTCGGGCCCCGGAGGTCCCCGCGAACGAGATGCTTGGCATAAAAGGACTGGATGGCATCTTGCAACTTCGTTGCCCATTCTCTGGTTTTCGGACTCTGAGAAAAGCGTGCTATGGGGGAAAAAGACGGGGAAAATTCCATTGCTATGGCGTAGAAGCCGCCGGGGAGTCTCTCGAAACCTAGGAGCGCCGGTGCACACGCAGCGTCCGCACAAGACACGTGCAGATTGTACGAATAACTGTGTGTGAACTTGACAACGATTTTTTTGCCACTGGTCGTCTCAGCAAGGTAGAGGAGCTGGTGGGGATTACCGATGGTGTTGAAATCGGCATTGGGAAGACCTTTTTGGTAAATGTTGAAGTGGATGTGAGAGCCTGAGCGAGGATCAAGCAGGCTTGATGTACATGGCAAATCACGGCGGCCTCGGATCGGGGGAGGGGGATGGGCAATCATCTCGGAAGCTTTCTTATCGAGGTGATCGAAGAACACCAAGGCAGCTGTAAAGGCTCTGTAGAGCGCAGCCCGGTCGTCGCCATCGCCTGCAGCCCAGATGCATGATAGTCCCGGTGTGAGGGAACTATACGCCATCGGCCATCACCGACAAAAAGCATGGCGTAAAACGTGACGGCAAAACCTGGAATTGATTAGATGAAAGTGTAATGGATGCGCGGCAGTGCTATACCTTCGATGGTTATTCCTAGACACGGAACGTTCCAACCATCAAACATGGTTGGGTTTTGGTCCGGTTTCATTTCTTCCTTGACCGAATGTCCGAAATGGCTGCTCATTTCCATGTATGGAACGGATGAGCCCACTCCCTTCTCGTTTTTGAACTCGACGACACAGCACAGGACATAGTGTTGTGCGGTCCGGGAGAAGCGGCTCGATGAATGGTGTGAGGCCCATGTTGTTAGAATCGACCACAGCATACCCAGCATGTTGCGGGGTATTTTGAACATCTTGATTTGCGCTGTCATCTAGCTCTGCACTAGAAAAATGCTGAGAGTGCTGTGGGAGAGGTAGCTCCATGAACGACTCGGATGCAAGCCCCGCGTAGAAGTCTGCATCAGATTACCAATTGTGTTTAGCACCGAAATGATATCCACCTCTAAAATACACACCCTGGTTCCCGGATTGAAATTCATAGTTCACATTTTCAGAGACCTGGGGCAGGAACTGTACGGCGACTTCGTCATGAAGGGGAGGGAATAAATCAAAACCGAGTGGCAAGGGGTGGTGAATGCCAGATATTGTGGCAGACATTGACGCCTCACGCTGCTCAGCTGATGCGAGTCTGGTCATCAGTGAGAGCAGGATATTTTTCTGGTGGAATAAATTTAGGCTAGTAGTAGTACACATCAGCACGTCGAGTGGCTTACACGGTTACACCATGTATTGCATGCAAACTTATGAAGTCCTGCTAAAATTATCCTTTCCGGTGGAAATATCAAGGCGAGTCACTATGCTGTTGATGATCCCTGAATGTGGGTATACCGGGCTTGTTGAAGCCTAAGTCCAAGCTCCAAGAGCGATACATCGTTGACAGACAGCTTACCTAATGGATTACATTAGGTAAGTACAGGTATCAACCGTCCTTCTGAGTGTCCGAGATATAATCCGAAACGCAAACGTAAACGCAACGCACACCTGTCCTTTGACCATCAGAGATGGATCGTTCCCTGACACGACAAGCGTTCTCTCACGCCACAGCCAGTGCTCATGTTGTGCATTTGCCGTAAGTTGCACGGATGGATGTCCGGACGATTCACCATCATGTCAGAGAGCTGGGTTACGAGGTGGTGTTCCGACCACATTAAAGATGCGTCGTCATGCATCCACCTCATGCCAATATTAATACTATAAATCGATTATTAAATCCCTTGCACTGCCACAGACTCGGTGTCAGTGGTGTCACTCTTGACGAAGCCTCTCTTTCGGCACTTCAAGTAGTACCAGCGTGAACAAGATCTCACTCATTCATCTGTAGTTACAAGGCATGTAGTGATTTCTCTTAGCTCCATGATACTCATGTATTTCCATCAACGTCGTAGAGCAACACGAAAATGTTCATGGAAGGAAGCTTGTATCAAACTACATCCGTGCCAGTGTTCCATGCAAACGAAACACGTGTACCGATCATCGGCGCACGTCGGGTGTTCCCTCCCCACCCTTTCCAGGGGCGAGCTACAACCCATGGGCGTTTATCCAAGCATCAGGCACGTTTGGAGGCCGTCGATTCAACTCAATGAGTCTGCAGTCGTTACCGAGCCGTCAGCCAGTGAGCTAAGCCCGTGACGAAGAAGGGACTTACCGGATTGATCCCAACGGTCTACACCGTATCCAGGACGACCCCGCGAGCCAGTAGAACGAGTGCAAGGCAGATGCGGATGCGCCAGCACGAAATACAGGGCCAGGGGGCCAACTGGGGAGAAAGGTCAAAAGGTAACATGACCATGATGAAGCGACTTACCGGGTCAATACCAACTATCCATACGGAGTCCAACCACGTCGGGAGAGTGCTGGCAACACGCGCATCGAGGATCCAAGCGCATGGACTCGAGTTAGAGGCTCTAGGGGTCACCAGGCCACAAGGTCATGTCGGGACGAGACGACGACGACGGAACGCGTCGCATCGACGCAGATGGACACCAGAGTAATGGGAGAGGCTGCCGCATGGACAACAGAGCGAGCAGCACGCACCGCGAGTCAACACAACTCGAAACGGAGCTGCTGGCTGAAGAAGGTACAAGTCAGCACGAGCAACCCGAACACGAAACGGCGCATGTACCTAGGCCATCCATGGCACCCACCAACCATCACAGAGGTCCCGAGGACCATCCGAACCCGCCGCGTCAACGAAGTGCTCTGGGACTGTCAAAAAGATGCAAAATTTGCACTTAATTTGGAAGGTGGACCTTAGCGCGTCGCTTGAGGCCGCTTAGGCCTGAGCCAGCCAACCAGAGCTCGAGGTTGGCTGGAAGGACCGTGACTACCGATTACGTTTCTAACAGCTTTGCAGATGTAGTCAGGCCCGAAGCATAAAATGCCGCTTCGGGACCGCTTCGGACGCACCTGACGCATCGTATATATCCTATAAAGGTTAGCAGACACCAGAGATTGTCTACATACCTGGACGGACGCTACCGACCCAAGGAGACAGCGAGAGGGCAAACCTCATGCTTGAGCGCCATGTCTCGACCCTCTTCCTTCCCGCACCGCATGGCCACCTCTTTTGAGAACCTCGTCGCCCCCTCCAACCATCAAGAACGTCTCAAAGAAGCCCGCAAGGTAGTCTGGCGTGACAGAGGCGAACCAGCAGTCGAACTCAAAGACCTTGGGGAATGTCTCGAACATGCTGGGCGAGGTGGCCTCCGTGCGCACCTTCTCTGAAGCCTTTGTACAGTCTGTCGTACTGACCTATTCCTTTCAGGAGCTGGCGCTATCGGCTTCACTATCCGCGCTAGCCTCAACCTGGTCCTGGCCATACTTCGGTTCGGTAAAATACCCAGGTAAGGCTCCATGTCCCTACGTTCGATAGCACACACACACACACACACACACACACACACACACCCTTGCTTTCTTCCAGAAAGATGCGCTTTGCACTAATCCGCAGGGCCATCTTTGGACAAGACTCGTTTCGATTCGCTGCTGTGTTGAGTATGTCCTCTACTGACCCCATGTTCATACCTTGATTATATGCATTTCGCATTAGGCACCTTTGTTGCGCTATACAAGGCGATCCTCAATGCACTTCCCATTCTTCTTACTGTCACGTCACCAATTCCCCCACCATCACCATTCGAAGAGGACGAGGATGCGGAATTCACATCTGCCATCGCCGCGCCTGTCGAGATACCCTTGTCCGAGTGGAAACCGCGGCCATCTTTTTCGGCACAAGTCCACCAACAGTGGGTACGCAAAAAGACATGCAAATGGCACGCGGTCTTTGCTGGTGCTATTGCCGGTAGCTTGTCCATCGTGTTTGAGAAACAGTCACGCAGGTCGACCATTGCACAACAGCTGTTTGTTCTGTTCGTTCAAGTCTATCGTACTATGATTCGAATGCTGAACGTCTTGCAGTGGGCTTCAAGGGTCATACAACTCGTTCACGTCCAAACGAGGGATCCATATTCCCCATGGTGACACGCTTTTATTCATAGGCTGGTAACCCTTTTTTCACTTGGTGACACGTGTGTAGGCTTCTCATTCGTTTCCCAGTTGTGCGCAGATCGCGTATGCATTCTTTTCTCACCCAGAAACACTTCCCAAGTCTTATACTACCTGGTAAGTGCATGCCCACACGTCGTGACGTACTGACTATTTCTCAGGCTCGCCAATGCATCTGCCGCACCTCTTTCATCCATGGAGATGGCGCAAGAAATAAACCGTTCGGGGACGTTTACCATCAGTCATGTGGATAAGCTACTTGCACGTAATGCGCGTCTTTTCATTCCCTTTTTGTGAGATCAAGCTTGATGCCGTCTTTTAGGACGTCATACCTTCCAATAGAACGATCCTTTTAGAAACAAAGGCACGTGCAATGGCCACACCGCCAGATTTTGGTTTATACCCTCCCTGCGCGGCGGTTCATCCATGGGTCGAGTCGTGCTTGGATATTCCCGTCCCGCGTCTATGGACCGTGTTTAAATGGGGGTTTCCTATTTATGGAACGTTACATCTCGTTCCCCTGATTCTATTTAAACGTAGCGGATTTTTTTCGAATCCCTTGACAATGCTCTGGAAAGCAACCTGGGGGACGGCCCGCAGTTCAGCCTTCTTGGCAGGTATGATTACCGGTGTTCAATGTGAGCCTTTCTTGTTACCGGTTTTCGAGAGACCCACTCTGGCGTTTTTTTAGCTTGGTGTTGCGTCAAGCATAGTATACATGCTTTCCTATCCTCCCAGACCAAAGTAAAGATACCACCGTGGATACTTGCGTTTCTTGTTTCCAAATACTCGTACGGGCTATGCTGCCTTAGTTCTGTTTCAATTCTACTAGAGGAGAAGCGAAGGCGGAGGGAGCTGGCGATGTATGTGTTGCCAAAGGCGTTGGAGAGTGCGTGGTTGATTGCGCGAGGAAAAGGATGGGTATTTCGAACGGGCGATCTTGGGGAGACGATCGTGAGTGTTGATCGGCGATCTTCTCGTGTGTGAATAACTGATGAAACACAGTTGTCTGCAATTGGGATGGGTATGGTGATGGTGAGTCCATTTGATGTGGGACCGAGTGCGGTGAGCACTAATATGATCACTTGTTCATTTTAGGGCATATACCAGGTAGGAAGATCATCAACTCGCTATTGTGGTATGGTAGGCTGATAATTTGCATTTAGAACGAACCGCAACACCTTTCGGGCCTGGTCAGGCGTATATTATACCAGTTTATAGGGCCCAACTGAGATGCAACCTTGTAATGCATTGGATAGACCAACTAGGGCTCATGGGAAATCAACGGATTGTATTTGCATCTGCGCGCAAGGTGCCCGTCCGGTTGTCAGTTTATTCACCAAAGACAACGTGCCACAGTCTGTGGCGGTAGTCATCGGAAAGCACAGGACATAATCGTTGATTGACCAGGCGAGTACTTGCTAGTCAAAGCATACCCTCTGCGGTCCAGGAAGTATGCATGCCTGTCCATAACATGACCTGGCTATGTATCCGCTCATCGGTGCCAATGGAAGTCATGGAGTAGATGAAAATATCGGTTGAGATACAAAAGATGTGCACAGACCATTGATGGGATCGTCCATATACAATGCCGGTAGCGACACAGGATGTTGAGGACCAGGAATTCGAGTCATCCTCAGGGTGCAGTGATACTTAGTGAAGACGCCATGTTCTATTAATACTTTACATTAGTTGATGGTACTACGGGAGGGTGCTAACTTGAATAGCCGTAGCAGCAGAGACTTGCAGCTGTCACGGTGATAAAGCGAGGTCGCTTGGTGGATTGACTTATGCCAGTACTTCGGCATCACGATGGTATAGTGCGGATTCAGCAACTGGGGTTGTGTAGTACGCATCACCATGACATTCCATTGGTTCATTGGAGTCAAATTTGATTCCGATGCCACAAAGCCGATGGATTGTCTTGGTACGTAGCTCAGAGCTCGACTTGGAACTCGTTGGTGGCGTGTGACTTCACTCCAATTTCGCCAGCCTAAGGTTGCAGGCTGCTTGTTCAAGCTCCAGCCCACGCATCATTCAAGTTCCTGTCGTTATGTGAGTTATCAGTAATTGATGATGAAGCTCAAAGGATTTGTGCCAACGATGGGTTTGGGTGCTATTTTACTGACAACCATTGGCAATGGGGAAAAGTCATTTCGGCCTTGGCCTACAACGGAGAACGGAGTTATGGATCAAATGTCATGCGGGTTGGGTGGAAGACAGATTTGTATCGTATGAGGTAACTAATAAGCTGAAAAGACGTCCTGCTCGACTGGAGACAGGGGAGTTTCGACGAATGTGTTGCCTCATCAGTTTTCAGCTAACTGTCTTATATACAAAAGACCTGTGGTAGGGTTCTCACGCCCAGGCAATGATTACTCATTGTCGTTCCCACATTACTAAGGGTATTACGAATGCCAAGACTAGCTTTTACAAAGCATTCCCAGGGGCCCTACTCTTATGAGTCCCTGGTTTACACCGGTGTATGTTGTGACTACAAGTTCTTGCAGGCAATCACTATCAGATAGACGTCGAGGAGGGAGGATATCTTAATACTACTT